>APFE030612653.1:68449-95214 GCA_000404065.3 Pinus taeda | reverse complement strand
GATAGGAAAAGCACATCAGGATATGTGTTTCATATGGGATCGGGAGCCATCTCATGGGCTTCCAAGAAGCAACCAGTTGTTGCTTTATCAACAGCAGAAGCAGAGTATGTGGCAGCAACAGCAGCAACATGCCAAGCAGTGTGGCTGAGAAGAGTTCTCAGAGATTTGTGTCATGAACAGAAAAATGGCACAACCATTTACTGTGACCATAGCTCAGCAATAGCATTGTCTAAAAACTCTGTTTTTCATAAAAGAACAAAGCACATAGATACCAAATTTCACTTCATACGTGAATTGGTTAACAATGGTGAAATTGTTTTGCAGCATTACAGAACAGAGGATCAGCTTGCCGATATCTTGACAAAACCATTGCCAAAGAAAGGTTTTGATCATTTCAGAAAATGCCTGGGTATGCAGCAGTTGAAATTAAGGGGGAGTGTTGGAAATTAATTCCAACTGTAGATCTGATCTTCAGCAATTAATTTCAGATTATCTGGAAGCCGCAAAAGTCCACCGATATTTCTGAAACTTTAATACGCTTTAAACTCATAATTAAATCCCCTGCAGACAACTGACTTATTTTTGCTGAAAAGTCATCACCGCCTCTTTTGTAATAAATACGTAGATAAAGATCACCAGATATTTTGTTTAGTTTATTGTTTAAATCAGATATTTATTTTCCTATAAATGTAACGCACAACAGTCCTGTTTTGATGATGATGAGAAGAAGTGCAAGAAAGCATAAACAGAAAAGAACAACAGTTCTGTTTTCTGTGATTTAGAACAGCAGTTCTGTTTTTGTACTTTGAGCGAAGATTAGAAGAACGAGTGTGTCTCTTCTGTAAATGCACAGCAGTGCTGAACCTGCGATTTTCTGAGTTAGAGAAAATCGATTTCTGGAATTGAAGCGTTCCTCTTGTAACAGTTAGTTTTCTGTATCAGCTTGTTTACTCTTCATAAATACAAGTTTACTGTTTTGCTGATTTTTAGTTGCTGTTACACCAAGCGTCAATTGTCTCACTGTAAATTTATAAGTAATTTTGATGCCCATAAAGTGACTTGCGTCAAAATCGTGTTGCCGTTACACCGAGTGGCTTGATGTCAAAACTCGCGTTGCTGCAACACCACGAGCAGCGTTGCTGCAACACCAGTTACAGCAACACAGTTTTCTGTTTTTCTGTTTTTTCTGTGTTAACAGAAACAGAGTATTATTCCGCGTTGCTGCAACACCAGAATCCTGTTGCTGCAACACCAAGTCCAGAAAACGAAATTATCAGTTTTTGCGCTGAAACAAAGTAGTTTTGTGTTGTCTATTTGTTATGGAATTGACCATTAAAATTCCAACACATCCCACACAGGAAAAGCAACCATATTAATAGCAAAAGAGAACGCACAACCGATGGCGATCATAGACATTTGTTGACACGCCATTTTGAAAATAATTTTGGCACGATAATTGGAAATGACTATGAGAGTGAAGATGACAATGGAGATGACCACCACATATTCGTATATTTTCTTGATCATAATTGGAAAGAAACGTGAATATGCGGGCCATGCACCTACGTCACCCAAACATACCAGATACATTAGAATCCTTAAAAGTAAAGAATGGAATATACCTTGTAGAATTGAAAATTCAAGTATTTAAGAATGAGATTGGATTGACTTAAGACAGAAATGAAGACACCCAGTATAACAAGTTGACAATTTTTTGTTGTAAGTTCTGCCACATAGCTCACTTTGACTCATCTGAATCCCACCAAGAATGTGGCACAAGGTATGTTCAGACCTTTTCTTAATGTAGCATTTACATTATATTAGTATGGCTCAAAACATTAATTCATTGTAGTTATATCTGAATAATTGATATACTCGTGAAATTGTCATAACGAAATTCAATAGGTCAAAATACAGTGATCTTTAAAAATATTTTTGTTAGTTTTAATAGTATATAATAAAAGAGATGATAATAAAGAGATGCAACAACAACGAGAATGAAAAAAATAAAATAAAAGATCGCATAACATTTAGGAGGAAGGCAAAGACCAGGATATTTGAAATTTGAAGTGTAACATTGGGGATTATCCAACTTCATAGATATTCCCTCCACGAATTGCTCTGCGTAACCTTGGTTTTAATTTTTTTCATTTATATTTACATGCGTTTATTATGAGTTATTAAAGTTAGTAATGGGTATGAAAGCCTAGTACATTTGATATGGAATTTTAAGTTCACAATGAAGGAAACATAGAATGTCTATTAAGTTATACCATCTTCTATGTTACATTTAAATTACAAATGTTCTCATACATAACTATGAGTGACCACAACAGTTACCTCAAACTCAGTTATTCAGTTATTTAAGATAACTTTTGAGAACATAAAAAACTTTCAAGAGCACCATATTAGAAATATCAGCGAGGTTTTAATATAGCAAAGTAACGAGGAATTTCTAGCTTTTAATATGACTTAATTATTTTTTATATCACTAGTAAGGACTACTCCAACAATTAATTAAAAATTGTGAGCGTAGTACATAGAAGACCTCCATTATATAGAAATGAACAATGTAAATTTTGAGACCAGAATTGTAAACTCAAAATGGAAACTCTAGCCAAAAAACAAGAAAAATAGTCCAAAAAATGAAATGTGTGTACTCTCTAATGTTGTTTGATTTTTTCATGGTTATTTTTCAACACATTTAAAAAATGGTAGTAAAGCCAATTTATTTTGTGCAAAATAAATGGAAAAACACACTAATGGTTTTGGTAGAATAATATTTTTCTTTCCCATGTATAATTTCAACATTTTTTAGTAATGGCGTCAAAGATAAAAGAATGGGATCTGAAATAGATTAAAATTCAAACAATTTCCATCGATGCCATTAAACATATAATAACATATAATTTTAACCATAACATTGAAGATAATAAAAAAAGATTGAAAAATTTTCAACCATAGAATTAAAAAACTCTAAGTTTTCAACACATTTAAACCATGACATTATGAACAAACTACTAAGTTATTGTTGCATTGTGGATACTCTAAACAAATAAATTCATCATAATTAAAACTAATAATCCAACAATCATAAAAATGACTCATACATTCATGAACATCATATGGAAATCAAATTTTCATTTGAAGATACCATGCAAACATCAACTATATAAATTGTCTTACTCAGTTATTCAAAATCACCCATATCTTCTTGCACACCATCAGAGTTCACATCTTCATATGAATGAATGGATGCAAATGAAGATGATCCATATTCTTCTCTTTCATCAGTTAGTGCCCCATCTGAGTCAACATGCATGCCCACCATTTCAGGTTTCAAAATTCTACTAAATCTATCACTGGGTTCAGTAGACTACCATCTCAACATTGCTTCTTTTTTGGGGAAATTATATGTGTTATAGTTTCCAAAATTAAATTGTCAATCCAGGGTCGTAAGACTTAGAGGCACAAGCATAGGTAACGCTGGCTTAAAGCATCTAACCTAGACTAGAGTAACAAATCAACTTGTCATTTAAGTATAGAAACAAATCAAACACTATTTCGACTTATAAAAATGCTAATTAAGGGACTCAAATTATGTATAATAGAAAAAACATTTATATATTCTAATGTTGATCAAGACAAAACATGAATCACTAAATCAAAAGGGCATAAATATTAAATATAAACTAAGCTAATGAACTTGAAATCTGAATTAAGCTAGTGAATGCATAATTGAAATTAAGCTCTAGGGCTCTCTACTTGCAATCAAAGAGAAACATTGAACATTCAAATGCAAACATTACTTCAAATCACTCTCACTGCTAGAAAGAAATCAACACTTCTCAATATTGAATATCACTGTTGGAAAGTAAATTTCACAATGAAAATGAAACCACTACGTTCAACTTAAAATCACACAATTTAACTGTCGGCCTTTGATCACACTCTTATACTACTTTAAACAATGAATATTGGGAAATAAATACACACAAAAATCATAACTTGATCATAAATGCACAGCTTATAATGGAGTCATAATGCTTCAAACACACACACAACTCGCAATGTAAACACAAGTCCTATCTTCACATAATGCTACCAAACACAACTCTGATTATTATCAAATTGAAACTTCATTCATCAAATGAATTACAAGCTAACTATTCCATGCATTTAGGAATAGATTCACTTAAAATCCTCACAATGTTCTATGAACTAGGGCGTGCAAATTGTTATAGCTGGAGACACATTCTGATCGAAGGATAATTTGATTGCAAATAAAATGGCACAACCCTTTTATGAGGAACAAAGCATAGCTCTATGTTGGAGGTTCATGCATGATTTATATGAAGATTGGAAATCTTTATATTTAGAACTTTTCATCTTATTATTTATCAATGAATGCTAGGTTGTAACAATTACAAACACTCCAAAATGAAATAGAATAACTCGCGCATTAACTAGATGAAATACAAATTTTATAGATTTATCATGCAATGATCTACCTAAGAACTAACAATGAATGTTTCTCTTAGAGGATGGCAAGCCCTGCCACACATGGGCAAGATTAAATGATTTTCATTTACAACAAACCACATTGGCAATAATCTGGCGCAAAACATAGCCATATTGTATTATTTGGAACAGATTCTTCAATCACAAAGCATAATGTCTTACAAAAATTTGATAACTTAATAATTAGCACTAATTAACTCCTCTAGCTCCTTACAACGTTGGGCGTTATATGCAACAATTCATATACAAAATAGTAGTAAGTCCATACATGGCAAATTTAGCAAATTAATACTAATCCAGGCTTGCAGTCTGATTTCTTAAACAAATTTCTCTCCTTGGCATAATGATTTCAAGCCAAATGCTAAAATTAGCATGGTCCCAATCTCAGCATAAAAAATGAAACCAACTCCTCGTTGAGCATAAGATTTTTATCCAAATCATAGTTGTGGCCGAAAATAGGCAAATTACCCGGATTCTGTACCTAAAACTGTGTTGGGATATTCCCATGACCATAGCTCCTTTATGGTAATGAATTTTTCAAAACAGTTTCTAGGTTATATGAAAGAGGGTATTTTGAGCACAATGCAAGTCTCAGAATGTTGATATTCTTCACCATTTGGTCACAAACTTCATATTTTCAGCTACAATAATCTTATTCCGTACTCAACTCTGCAATAACTAGTTTAACCACTTTGTGAAGAACTTCAGCGATGGAACTCTTCGAAAAATGAACTTAGCGAAAGCATCATTATTAAATCATGAAAAAATCATCTTTAATGATAGAAAATATAAGAAAAATAATGATAACAAACCATAGAGTGTAAAATATGTATTTGGCAACAAGTTATGGAATTAGGGTATGGAACAAATTAAAAACATAGGGTTTTAGGGTGTGAATGGTGATATTGAAAGATGAAAAAATGGGCATATTTAAGGCCCAACATCCCCCCATGCCTGAGGATTTTCATGTCCTCATCCAAACAAGTACTTTTCTCATTTATATATGTTATGGCATCATGACTTTGGGTAGGGTTGGTTTTTGTGGAGTAACACTCTGTGAATATTTGAGGGTGTTTGTTCTTATGGAGCAACACGATTATTATTTGACTACCATATATTTGATTTTGAGAGAAATAGAAATTGAGGATAAATAATAGATGTGGTAGGAGGAAATGATAAATGAGATGATAGGTGGCAATGGAAATGGTGGATGAGATGAGCCGGTGATAGAGATGGTGAATGGGTGCTTGCATACTCAGTATTTGTGAGGCCAATGCTTATGGATGGTACCTTTATGAAAGGAAGTAATGACTTCATCCTATATTGGATACATTTAACTGACAAGATATGTGAATGTAGGAAGGGAAGTTACTATAGTTACTACTTTGTTTACGTGAACCAATATACTTTTCTTTTCATGATTATGACCTTATTATAGTAGCATGCATTCTATTATGAATGAGGAATTTGCAAATGGAAGGTATATGGAAAACAAAATATACGAAATATGTGGTGTTTAATCATCAAAGCTTTCTTAAATATCTAATAAAATAAAGAATCTTAAGCCAACTTTACCTCAAGTTTTACCTTTTTTGTTGATGTGCTCGATGCTGCAAGATGAAAT
The DNA here is from genome assembly GCA_000404065.3 of Pinus taeda. Taxonomy (NCBI): domain Eukaryota; kingdom Viridiplantae; phylum Streptophyta; class Pinopsida; order Pinales; family Pinaceae; genus Pinus; species Pinus taeda. The sequence continues at coordinate 89,069 of APFE030612653.1, read as the reverse complement.
ACATGATGTAATGGACAAAGCTAATGTGACTGCTTATTTGATTTGCTGAAGAAGCATGAATGATGAACTGAAGTGTTGAAGGATGAACTGAAGGTCCCCTTCTCCCCCATGCTTGAGGAGCTGTATGTCCCCAAACACTGAGGAAAGGTGACTGCTACTGCAAATGACAATGGAAATGTTGATACAAAGAACCAAACTGCTCCAAATCTCTGTTGAGATCACAAAACCATATATTCTTCAACTATTACACACCCATGTGAATCTTGCATATGTGAATAAATTGTGTCGATGTCGAACATAATAAAGAATCATTGGATTACTAACCATTGAGAAAGTCGTTAACTAATGTGAGATATCCCACCTTTGATGTTAATGGGAATCAAGGCACTAGGTACATTCTACTAGCCATGAATAGATTTTTCAAAGTTAAATCGTATGCAGAATTCATCCACGAAGAAAATTGATGTATTTCCTTAGTAGATGACAAGGATACCTACCATTAAGGCATGCAGGCTCCGAGGTACCTTATCTAATGCTAACCCTAATCGCAGATAATGTGTTGATATTGATGGGATAAGGCTTGTCAACAGGTGGGCCTTAAGGAATCCCACATCAACCAACTCGAATAAAAACATAATGACTTGAAAGATACATGATTTGAAGAACTCATACAAAATTATAAACCTTTATTGGGAATCTTACCCACCAGTTACTTGGATTTTAGGCAAACTCCAAGTCGAGTTGCACCAGACAATCTGGTTTTCACAAGAGGACTTATTTTTCTCTTTAATATTTTCATTTATTTATTTTCTAGCTTTCCTACTATACTGGAGAAAAGATGTCCTCCTTCAAGTGAAAGATGACTTCTAGTGAAGCCATGTGCAGATCAGGTACAAGGATATATTCATGCTCAGATTTAACATATAAACTTTACAGTGTACATGAGCATGTAAAACTAGCAGCTGCAAATTATGATGCTAAGAAAGTGTGAAGAAGATAATGACACCTTATTGGAGTAGTGGTTTGGAACGAATTCTCAATGTAATCATAGTGGTCTTGGTCCATTTCTTCATTTGGACAATATTGCATGTCCTCTTGTTTGGCCTCTTCGATCTTTGGTTTTAGGGGCTTCTCTCCAATAGATGTTATCCATAAGTCCTGAGTTTCCTCTAGATATTGGAAAATGTGATTATTGGTGGATTCTAGCTCTTCATGTGGTTGTGGTTCATGGAAATCAGGTTCTTCAATCACTTCTAGAGAGGTAGAAAGGTTCTTGACTGTTGTCAATATATTCTCTTCCTTAGAGGCAAAGACCCCAACTACTGCTAGGATTTGAGATAGCTCCTTCAAATTCTTAATCATCCTTGAATCATGCTTGCTAGTTTAGAAATCCTTGTCTCCACACAAAGATTAGTACTTGTGGGTTCTTGCAGCACCCCAAAAATGTTTGGTCGTTGAGAGCTTGAAATTTTTAATATAAATGAATAAAAACTGCTAATTGCAATAAAAATCACCAAACTTGCTTATTTGGACAACCAAACGTTGGATAAACCCCATAATAGTGGATGCGTGGCTCTTCACTGACATCTTACCATACTCTCTCTGCCCTTTGATTGTCCTGCAACTAAGATCACACAAAAACTTGTGAAAGAAACTATACTCTGATCCCTTTAGCACCTCCCCGACGAAAGCACCAAAAACGTTGGGGAAATTATATGTGTTATAATTTCCAACATTGAATTATAAATATGGGGTCATAAGACTTAGAGGCAAAAGCACATATAATGCAAGATCAGAGTATCTAATCTAGACTAGAGTAAGAAATCAACTTGTCGTTTAAGTACAGAAACAAATCAAACACTATTTCTAGTAAAATCACTTCAACTTATAAAAATGCTAATTACGGGACTCAAATTATGTATAATATAAAAAACTCATTTATCTATTCTAATGTTGATCAAGAAAAAACTTGAATCACTAAATCAAAAGCGAATAAATATTAAATCTAAAGTAAGCTAATGAACTCAAAATCTAAATTAAGTTAGTGATTGCGGAATTGGAATTAAGCTCCAGAGCTCTCTACTTTCAATCAAAGAGAAACATTCAACATTCAAATGCAAAGACTACCTCAAATCACTCTCATTTCTAGAAAGAAATCAACACTTCTCAAACTTGAATATCACTATTGGAATGTAAATTTCACAATGAAAATGAAACCACTACGTTCAACTTAAAATCACACTATTTAACTATTGGCCTTGGATCACACTGTTATACTACTTTAAACTATGAATACTGGAAAATAAACACACATAACAATCACAACTTGATCTTAAATGCACAACCTAGAATGGAGTAATAATGCTTCAAACACACACACGACTCGCAATGTAAACACAAGTAATATCATTCACACAATGCTACCAAACACAACTCTGATTATTATCAAATTGAAACTTCATTCATCAAATGAATTATGAGTTAAGTATTTGATTCATTTAGGAAGAGATTCAATCAAAATTTTCACCATGTTCTATGAACTAGTGTGTACAAATTGTTATAACTTAAAACATGTTCTGGTCGAAGGATAATTTGATTGCAAATAAAATGGACTCAACTCTTTTATGAGGAACAGAGCATAGCTCTGTGTTGCAGGTTCACGCATGATCTACATGACAATTGGAAATCTTTATATTCAGAAATTTTGATCCTGTTATTTATAAATGAATGAAATGTTGTGAAAATTACAAACACTCCAAAATCAAATAGAATATCTCACACATTAACTATATGAAAGACGAATTTTATAGAGTTACCATACAACAATATACTTAAGAACTAGCAGTGAAGATTGCTCTCACATGATGGAAGGCCCTACCACGCCTGGGAAAGCTTAAATGATTTGTAGTAAAAACGATATAGAACATTCAAATGAAGAACTTACAACAAACCATGACTGGCAATAGTCTGGTTCAAAACATAGCCATACTGTATTATTTGGAACAAAGTCTTCAATCACAAAGCATAATGTCTCAGAAAGACTTGACAACTTAATAATTAACACCAATTAACTCCTCTAACTCCTTACAACGCTGGCCTTTATAGGAAACAATTCATATACAAAATAGCAATAACTCCATACATGGCAAGCTCATCAAATTAATACTAATCCAGGTTTGCGATCTGATTACTTAAACAACTTGCTCTCCTTGGCACAATAGTTTACAACCAAATTCTAACATTAGCATGGTCCCAATCTCATCATAAACAATGAAACCAACTCCTCCTTGAGCATAAGAGTTTTATCCAAACTGTAGTTGTGGCCAAAAATAGGCAAATTCGAATTTGACCGTAATTTTGTACCTAAAACTGCGTTGGAATATTCCCATGACCATATCTCCTTCATGGTAATGAATTTTTCCAAATGGTTTTTGGGTTATATGAAAGAGGGTATTTTGAAAGCACTCCAAGTCTCGGAATGTCAACATTATTCACCATTTGGTCATACACTTCATATTTTCACCTACAACAATCTCATTTTGTACTCAACTCTGCAGTAACTAGTTTAACTGCCTTGCGAAGAATTTCGGGGATGGAACTCTTCAGAAAATGAACTTACAAAAAGCGTGATTAGTAAATCATGAAAAAATCATTTTTAATTATATAAAATCTAAGGAAACTAATGATAACCAACCATAGAGTGTAAAATATGTATTTGGCGACAAGTTATGGAATTAGGGTATGGAATGAGTTAAAAACATAGGGTTTTAGGGTATGAATGATGATATTGAAAGATGAAAACATGGGCATATTTAAGGCCCAACATTCTTCTGGTAGAAACCTCTTCAGAATATCTATCGTCCTGAAGTGAAGAGCTCCTCTCTTTGTTAAATTGAATTCATAAACATGTATGTCAACATATTCTAATTTTAAGAGGTTTGTGCTGCGAAGATTTATATTTGTACCTTTTCTTTTTCTCTTTCCACAATTTTTTTTCTCAGCTACCATCTCATTCTTATACACATAATTGAATGGGTTGTATTTATGGCATATGAACATACTTCAACACGTGCAACATCTTCATTTTCTGTAATGACCTTTATAACCTTGGAAACCCATAATGGATAACCATTAGCATCTCCATATGTTAGCACTGTGATCATGCAACCCTCCTTAATATCCCATATGGAATCCTTGTAAAGGTCTTCCATGGCTTCACGTTGTGTATGAGATCTTTTGGAACCAATCTACATTTCTCTTTCCTCTACCTGTGAAGAATTAATAATACCTTGAGATTGTTGTTGGTCAACAATGTTTCTTTCCTCATATTCATTTCACACATTTTGTGACCAAATAAATGGATTTTTCAAAAGCATACCTTCATTTGTTGTTCTTGAAATGATATCACTCTGATTGTTGAAAAAATACTCCCACCAAACTGAATCAACAATATCAAAGTACTCATATGTATATCTAATAATTTATTTTAATTCCTTCATGCAATCAAAATAATTTATATCTCTCTTATGCCTGCATGCATTCTGAACTTTAGAAACTAATTGTAATAAAAATATACTTTATCCAAATATTGGATGATGTGGAATGAACTTAAAAAATTTGAAACCTAATGACAACACCCATTCCGTAGTAGCTAAATACTTCTTTCCCCATATTAGTGTTTTCCCAAGAAATTTTTTGATACGAAATTAATGTTGGAAGCTAATGTCATTAAGTTTTTCAATGAATTTCTCCTCAACATGCGTTCCCATAATAAAGCTTTGCATGTTAAAAGTTTCTTCGAACACATGACAAATAGGCTCTGGCATGTATGATTTCTTAATACATTCAATTAATGATGGAAAGCTCCCAACACCCTTCCTCAATGTGTTCGAAAAAAAACTGAACATCTGACCAATATGGTCATGAGTGTGCCCAACAAGAAGGAAATCAACCTTAACCTTCTGAAAATTTCTTAATTCAGCAAGCATGTTTAGATATCCAAAAACAGCATGACTTTTTTTTTCACGACAAGCTTTGTCCAATTGTAGATATAAAACTTTAGGAATATTACCAGACCAATGAGAAATCACATCATGAATTATGGTTATTGTTAAATTTACATCATTATGAATACTTGGAGTTTGGATTATACCATTGCCAACATTTTTCCATTGAAGAACATACAACTGATCAAGTGAAACTGCATAAAATTTTCCTCCCGTAAACTTTTTGGTGTGCAAACAAAATGTGGTAGAAGTGTTTTCTTCTGGTCCATACCATAAATTATCAAACCCAAATATTTATTTGGATTATCATAACACTTCTTTTGATGCTTTTACAACATTTTCCCTTCACTTGTTTGTTGTTCACAATGCTCTTGAAGTTCTTGGCCAATGGAATCTACACATAACATAAAAGAAAGTCGTTAATAAATACATTTTCATAGTTGATGACTATACAATTTTAAAAAATAATGTTATGCATGCTTACCTCTTTTTTCCACTAGAAATTTATCCCTTTTTTATTTAAGAGAAGCACATGAACTACAAACCCCATCCTTGTCTTCTTAGGAATACACACATTGTTGAATTCTTTCATCTATATCTTCACAAACTATTGATATGTAGTAAATCAACCATTTTCTTCAACACATTTTGCATATTCTTTGTATAAGTTGTAGATTTCTAATCTTGAGAGATTATCTAGAATATGTATTATGTCTATATTTAGCACACACTCTCAATGCTTTGAAAATAATTCTTTAATCCATTACATTGTAGTATTTGATAATGGCCCAAACTCTCATTTATGACGTAATTATGAATAAAATGTGAGATCCTTTTCCAAATTTTCTTGGATTCTTGAGAGACAAAAATTACCAATTGAATGAAACATTTTGAAAGCCTTTTTACAGATAAATAAAGACCCAATATGCTAATCATAGCCTGACAATCCAGATTGCATGCATCCCACTAAATATGAATTTTGCATGCTTTTATTCATTGATAAATATCTCTTCCCTTTCTCCAATATAAACTTGAAATACATATGTTTCAATCAATCCTTTTGAGAACATTCAGTCGAAATGAGATCACTGATAGAACTTCTTCTCATGAGATATTCTCTTCTACCCCTTGTATAACTAGAATATCTCGGATTGAAACGAAAAGGTCTACTCCTACTCCTCGATACCATATTTGTTGGAAACATCTCCATCGTTGAATCATCATCATTTGTACAAGGATTTTCATCATCATTAGGAGGAATATTATCCTCACTATGATCATTTTGAACATAGTTAGGAAATTCATCACCATCATTGTTTGAAAAATATTCATTACCTTCCTCAGCTGTAGGAAATTTCTCATTACCATCATCTGTGATTTTGAAATACTAACTTCGAGGATATTCTTTATCATCTTCATCTTGTCGTTTGTCAGTGCTACCCTCACAGTCATTAGAATTAGGACTAAATGGAAAATTTGACTCTCTGTTTATTGGATATTCTTCATCATGTGCATTGTTAGTGTCGCTCTCATAGTCCTTAGGATTAGGACTATGTAGAAAATGTGACTCTTTGTTTACTGGAAATTGTTCATCCCGCCCTTTGTCACTATTGATGTCATAGTCCTTAGGATTAGGACTAAGTGGAAAATGTGGATCTTTATTTACTGGTAATTATTTAGCCCGCCGTCCATCACTACTATTCTCGCAGTCCTTAGGATTAACACTAAGTGAAAAATGTGACTCTATGTTTACTGGAAATTCATCATCCCAGCCTTCATCACTACTTCTCTCACAGTTCTTAAGATTAGGACTAAGTGGAAAATGTGACTCACGATTTATTGGAAATTCTTCATCCTCGCCTTCATCATTGTTGCTCTCATAGTCCATAGGATTAGGACTAAGTGGAAACTCTGAATCTCAATTTATTGGAAATTCTCCATCCTAGTCTTCATCACTACTATTCTCATAGTCCATAGGATTATGACTAAGTGGAAATCATGACTCTCTATTTCTTTGAAATTATTCATCTTGCCCTTCGTCAGTGTTTCTCTCATAGTACTTAGGATTAGAACTAAGTGGAATATTTTTCTCTCTAGTCATAGTGAAATAATTTTCATTATATTTATCAATATGAATAGAGTTGTTAGAGGACGAAGATGGTGATGCTTCATAAAGAGAAACTTCACTATCAGAAGAATCCATGGCTTTCAAACAGAAGAGCTTGAATGATACAAATAAACTTTCTCCTAATGATAATATATAGATTAAAGAATGAAAACTTACCTCCAAAGTTCCCCTCCAAAAAATTTAGCCAAAAATTTTTCCTCCAAAAATATCATTTGAAGTATTTCCATCAAAAATTATTTTCTACAATTTGAATTTTCTACTAAAATTTTCTCTTGAAATTAATCTTTTAAACTAAATCTTTAACCTAAATTAATCTTTTACTTAAACTATATAGCAATTACTAGACAACTGAATTTTATTTTTATTTTTATTATATATTTTATCCCACATGTAACATAAATTACTATATCTTCATAATGTGCTTTATATATTAATTTAAAAAAAAAATACCACATTCAAGAAGAAAAAATAACAATTCCATAATCTCATCTATATAATAAATTTCATTATCACTATTCCTCACATCACATTAAGACTTCTTGAGGTTTCATTAAAAGACATGGAGTGATTTTGTGGAGCAACTACATTGTCAATGACAACACATTTAATGGGAAATTGTCGCCTTTGAAAGGTTTGTTTCCCTTTTACAGAGTGCAGGCATTAAACTCCCATAGGTTTACTAGTAGTTATGTGTCAATTGGGTTGTTATGTTCACACAAGATACCAGAAAAAAAGAACATTCTAGTTAAAAAACTAACATTTAATGAATGAAATATAGATTCCTTTTAAAAATCAAAAATTCACATGAGCCAGGCTTACCTAACATCCCTCTGGTAGGCAGGGGGCTACTATGTCACTGGTGGGCACAGCGAGCTCGGCTATTGGTGAGCTCATTCATGGGCATGCCCACCCGCGACACAGAGCGTGTGCAGTCTGTGCCTATTGATGGGTGAGCCCGGCCGTGGGCATGTACACCCGCGACACAGTAAGCGCACCCACGGCATAGTGGGTGCACCCGCGGCATAGTGGGTGCACCCGCGGCATAGTGGGTGCACCCGCCTAAGGAACAATGCCCCTCTACCATACATGGGGCCAATTCTAAGAATTGCCTTCTCACAACCAAGGAGTTGATTTTTAGAATCGGCCCCTGGCCTGCTAAGGGACTGGGAACAAATGTAAAAAATTCCTAAAGAATGGTTTTTTTTCTACCATGTATGAACCTAACATCCAACTTGTCATGGGGGTCGATGTGTCTGTTTCTAGTCTTTTATAGTTTTTAAATTTTGTTTGTTTTGGTTTGTTTACTTAAGCTATTGTTTATATATATATATAATATATATATATATATATATAAGCAGATAAAATGTCATAAAGGAAATTATTTATGTGGAATCTTTTGCTGCCAACCAAATAAAGCTAAAGCCTGGAGGGATCCTCAAGAAATATTGTTAAGCCGAACTCGACCTAGACTAATATCTACAAACCTAGCAAGTGTCTCTAAGGATAAGAAGTTGGTTTCGTACTAAAAGAAATCAAAAGAAGTGAAGCGTACAAAAATTTTATGGTTTGTGAAAGATAGAGAAGGCGAAAAAGATCTGTAGATATATCTATATGCTGATATCCCTAACAATGGTGGAAGTTATGAGGTGTTGGGTAAAATACTAGACATGTTTTTGATACCGGATATTGAAGTTGACTATGTACTTACAAAACCACCCAAGTCACATGACAATATTAGATATCAGTTTCCATTTTCAATGTATGACACTACAGATGATTCTACAAAGATGTGTAAACAAATCATAAACAACATTGCACAAGATATCGTAAGTATTATTATTTATATTTATGTGTTTTGTGTTATTGTAACTATATTATAATATCTTTTATAACTTAGTTTTTATTGACATATGATATTTTGTTTGACAAAATTTTATTGAAGGTCTTTCAATTATGTTGGGAGGAATTTATTTTATAAAGCAATATATAATGAATGTTGTCAACAGTTTCTACTCAGGGTTAAAAAAATATATGGAAAACAAGCAAAAAAAAAACTCCATGATGCTACAAGATTGCATCCAAAGGATCAACAAAGAATGCCTATAGTGGATAAATATAACAAAGCTGGACATGTTACTTTTGAATATGAGTAAGTCGAAAATGGTGCAGAAGCTGAAGAATATGTTTCCATTACTGAGGATGAGATTAGAACTGATGTTAGAAAGGAGAAGATCCATAAAAGACCAAAAGAAAAAATGCCCAAGAATGTCTCTGTTATAGTTGGTGATGAGGATGCTACTTATGTAGAATAAAATATGATAACCGAGAGGAAGAAGAAATTAAAATTTTATCATTCTCAAAAATTCGTGGACAACGCTAAAGATCCTAGTGAAAACTGAAAAGGAAGTAGGGAAATCATTACACTAGGAGCTGATTTAGAGGATGAAATTATTAAAAGAAAACAAAAATCCATTTGACATCACTTTACAAAGAAAAACTTAATTGGGGGTGGTTGTACATTTCCACATAATGTCAACCAAATATAAAATCCAAATGAAGGACAACTTAAATATCAAATTAGAAAGACAGACCACTTGCATGTTCACAATCTGAAGACACTGATGAGGTACAATCCATATGCTCATGTGGTTGATTATGGGTTTCTTATGATCCAATGCAAGTTCCCAACAAAAAAGCATTTCATAAGTCAAAAAGTTTTGAATAAAAATAATATGTACTTGGGGGGAACCATTACATAGAAGCTCAAAGGAAATTGATGTAGGAATATCCCAATAGCCCATGTTTTGAAACAATGAAATGTATTATTTATGATGGTTTATCAGATACAGAAGAAAAGTTATTGGCATGGGATCATAATACAAATAATGAGTATAAGATGTCTATGACTTTCATCCAAAGGGCTATATTTACTCATAATGAATTTAAAGAAAAATGTGGTGGGGATAAGACAAAGGTTAGTCTAGCATTTTAGAAAAAATGTTGCATGGAAATAGGTTATCAAATTGAGGAAGAAGTCGATTAAAACGATAGAAAAGTAAATTCTGGTATATTCACAGGTATGGATAACATTTTCCAGATGTAATTTAGAACTAGAGAGATATGGGAATTGATCACTGGTATTTTTAGCATGTGGGAGAACATTGGCATTAAAAACCAGAAGGTGAAAAAGTCTAAACCATTGATATGTAACAACAGTAAATGAGGTCCTGAAATGAAGCTCTTTCTAGAAGATATGAATATCACACCTTGGAGGGCATTGCGATTGAAGGATGAAAAGTATGTCAAAACAATATTATCTAATGTGAAGTGAAGGGAATTATCATTGGATGAAATGTATGAGGAATTTCAAAAGTAAGTTTGTTGAATTATTTTTAGATATTTCTAAATTATAATTTTCTTTTAAATATAACATATTTTTGTTGGTACTATTTGTTATACATATCAATATATTAACTTTTTTTACTTTATCTATTTAGTGACAAGGTTTACATGTGAATACAAGAACAAATGGTTAAATTTTTGAGATAATATAGTTGAGATGATATTGTACGCAACTACCTAGACTCAAGTTCTACATCAACAATAGAAGATTTTTATCTTGCATTTAAAAATGTATCTTGATTGATACATTCATTTTTACTCATATGTATACTATTTTTAATTTATAACTTATACATATATTTGTTTATTTCATTAAAGAAAAAGAATGATACAAATAGAGCACCATATACTTTCAGAAGCTTTATTGAAAAAAATAAGATAGAAAGGCTGAGAAAGCAATGTCTTAGTAATCTTGAACTTGATTCTAGTCTTCCTCATTTCATTTGGAATGGACTTGAGATTATCCAATATCAAATAATACAAGGTGATTGTGAAGACATTGCTAAACTCATACCTAAAAGGGATTATTCCATAGTTATTGCAGATATTCCTCAAGGTTTCAATATCTCAAACATTGACTATGATAGTGAACCTTATACTTATCAAGTTCTTACTAAAGTGGTTGCAGGAGTTTTAGAAGTCACAACATCACCATTATGGAAATTTGTTGCAATTTGTTTAGATACACAATTTGTAATGTTATTGACAAGATTCAAGGGAAAAGAAAACTCAAGGATGTAGCTTACATGGTAAGACGTTGAAATTGTATGTTTGATTATGTTAAAAAAATAATTTATGTATAACTTAATTGAACTTTTACTATTTCATGTTACAAAAAAAAGTCAAATCTTATTAACCGTGGAGATCAACCAATTATAAGTGGTTGTGAGTTCTTCCATGTTGAAATGATAGTTATAAGCTTATGCTTCTTAATCGAGTAGATGGAGATAGTCATAGCCAAGTACTAGTTTATGATGTTGTAAAAAAGTAACATATGAAGATAAAAAAGCAAAAGGAAAGATAGTTAACATTTTTCAAAAACCATAGTCATTGATTAACTATCTGATAGACTTATGTTCAAACGAAGGAGATTGGGTTCTGGGTTTATTCTCAGACTCAGGCAAGTTTTATTATATAAAATTGAATTTCAATATCTTCTTTCTTAATTTATACTATTTTTCTTAATTATTTATTTTGTGCTTGATAATTAGGTACACCACTAGCATGTTGCCTAAAAAAAGGAAGAAATTGCATTCCCATTGAGAAAGACCTAGTACAATGTGAATTTATTCAACAAAGAATTAATGCTCCTCAATTTCTTGCAGATGTAATGCAAGAGGTTGGGTTGAAGAAAGGGGATTTTAATGAATCACGCGTGTAAAAAAGGCAAAGGAACCTCAACCAACATTAGATGGAATGATTGGAAAAGCATACATTGGGAGATTCACAAACATCAAAGATCCATCAAAAGAGGAAAATGAGCAAACTGAAGCAGACAATATTGTCGAAGAAGACAATGATGAAACTCTAGAATATGAAGAGTATGGATTACGCGATATATTGATTAAATTTAAGTTATGCTTGGAAAACACAATCGTTTTTTGTAACTATTAATTATTTGTGCTTGTAATGTTTTGACTTTGACATTTTATGAGAAGAATAAGTATTTAGTTAATGTTGTTATATGTTCAATATTTTTATTATGTGATTATCGCTTTAAATTTTATGTGAATCATTATTTTTTGAAAAAAATGTGATTATTATTATTTTTTGACATGAAATCCATAAAAAAACTAATATTTAACCATTTTTTGTTAAATTTTTCCTATAAAAATTGTGATTTTGACATGTCATTTTAGCAAAAAGGTCTCAAAATGTGTATTTTTTTTGTTATATTTATGTTCAAAATGTATATTTTTATGTCAATTGTTAAAAATTATTGTTTTCTTAGAGACAATTATTTGATGTGCATTGAAAATTTAATTAATGATATATAAATAAATAGAAGATTGAAACTTTGAAATATCGACCTTTTTTTTAATAGGCAAAAAAAAAAAAGATTTCATACAAAAAATTAATTATATATATATATATATATAATATATATTATATATATAATATATTGAAGAGGACTACTTAAAAATTTGTTGAATTTAGAAAATAATTATTCACATTTAACACATTAGAAAATTTAAAGTCGAAAAAAAAGTCTTCTAAAAAAAGGGTTTGACACTGCATCAATAGTTTTTAAAATCAACATGAAAATCACTAATGTTGAGGAGGTAAATCCCCTCTGTGGACAGAGGTGATCCCTACTAGCCCAGACCGGGTCTAGCAACAATCATACAACGCTACAGTACAAGTTCCTAATTGCAAATTAAAGACCAATGATGAAGGCCTACCTGGATTCCAACGCTAGTGTTTGTAGAAGAGGTGACACTCCCACTCTTTTGCTCTGGCAGATCACGATCCCCACGATCTCTGTGAATGGATACCTGCACTTACAAGAACTGACACAAACACAAACATAAAATCCAGCATATGCAACTATATATCAGTTAGAAAGGATATAACTCATCATCATCACAAATAACAATAAGAGTGGAACCATAACCAATAGTCATCTATTAATAATAAACAAAGAAGAATACAACCATAGTTCTGATGCTAGATTCTCCTTTGGCTAGGTAATTAGCAGCGCATGTCTTGCAAAGCTTGTTGGGAATAGGAACAAGCCTCTCTCTCCTTGATTATTAGACAAGAATCTCCTTACTTGGGTTTGGCCTTATGGGGATGAAGAAGGCTCCTGCAACATGAAGCTCTTGGAAACTTGACAATTGTGAATCTCTGGAACTCTGGAACTAGCTTGCCAAGGAAAATGGCCAAGCTTTTATAGATGGAGGAAGGGGAGTTGGGATCTTCCACAATAATCATGGGATTGGCTCTATCATCAAGGAATCTTCCATGAGAGGTGGCAAACCACTTCCTCTCCATGGAAACCCGTAGCTAAACCACCAAAATCAAGATAGATTCAGTCGAGGAATTTGTTAGGATGAATCTTCCGTTGTTTATTTGTTAAAAAACACCACTGATTACGGTTAGCACAAGTGCGAATCTATGACAGAGTGCCAACTGGTGCGTCCTCTTTGGAGGAATTCCCTCATTGGCGTGAGTGCTGCACTATGGAACCGCATCAATGGAAAAAGAGCTATTTTTAGGGGTTTTAAGCAGGAGATGTCTTCAAGGCAAATGAAGTTCATGTTCAGGGGAATGTAATGCAAGTGTTTGCAGGTCATGTCACTTCTCATAGGTCTCAAAATGAGTCCTCCAAGATGCGGGAGAGGGGTAACAGGGACAGTGACAAATTGTTGTGTAACAGATGCCCCCTAAAGCATGAGGCCTGAGAGAGAGAGGGGTGAAATGCTTTACAAAAACATGTCCAACCAAAAACACTACCGCTGGAAAACCTGCGTGGAGAAGTACAAATGATATCTCAAGTACATGATAGATGTGGCATGGGCGTAGCCATCCATAGCAAAGTACACAAGAATCTAGATCCAAGGTATGGACGGAGCCATCCAGTGAGGATCGGTAAACAGACTCAGGCATGGTCACAGCCATCCAGTGAATGAGTCATGTAATAATCATAATAATCCACAAAATCGTAGCCTGGATCCCAACAGACAAAATCCAAGGTCTTTTGCTCCATCTTGATTCGAACAAAGTACAAGTTCAAGCATGAAAATATAGGAGTCGAAGTCGAACATGCAGGAACATCGTTTGATTACCAGCCAATGATGAAAGCTGTTAACAGATGCGAGAGGTACCACCAATAATGACAATGGCCCTCAAGGTACTATAGGTACAATCTACAGCGTGCGAATCAGTGAGCCAATGTTGAACACCTGTAGAATCATTCGATCGGAGGCCAATGATGAAAACCTCACGTCGAATGTGAAGAACCTGCCATTGAGGCATGCAGGCTCCAAGGCACCTGAATAGAGTCTCTAGGTCAACTTCCTGGATAATGAGCTGAATTCGACAGGAAGCGACCTTGATCAAAGGTGGGCCATAGTGTTTCCGACATCATCGATTCAAGATAGAGGAGGATAATATGGTTTGTGAATCAGGATTATGTGAATTATCAGAGGGAGGTTCATTATTTCGTAGAGGTCAAATTCTCTTGAACATGTCGGTGGCACAACAATGGACTTGGCAGTATTTGACATCAAATGATCAGAGGTCATGGTGACAAGGCAACGAGCAAATGAGAGGTCAAACAGGATCACCCAAACCCACGGAAGCAAGTGAAAAATGAGATGATATGCCCCCACCCAGACATGAATGCAGACAATTGCCATGTTCAAGAGTGACATACTGCCGACACGACAATGATTCTGGTTCCATTTTCCCCACCATTTTTGGCGAGTACCACGATTATTTTTAATGACAAGCTTGACGGGGATAGCATATGCTTGTAAAGCATCATTTCGACGGAATCCAATGTCATCAAGTTTTAACGAGTCTGACAAAGGAAGAACTCAGCGCCTTTTCATGTTTGGAGAGTTTGAAAAGACAGCGGAAAAGTAAACGCCAAGGGTTTCCTTTTTCGTAAAGTTGTGTCTCTTGAGCCCAAAAAGTATAAAACAATGCTCGAAAGAACCGCCCAACCATTACGATCGAGGAGTACTTTTCATGATTAGTGATTTCGACTTGAAAAAGTAAAAAAGAGGTCGAAAACTAGGTCATTTCGTAACCGTTAACGAGCCTGAAACGACAAGCGCTCGACAATATTTTCGTCTTCACACGGTCAGAAAAGAGTTTAAAGACGGTCGCCTCTCATTTACATTTAGCGAGTCGAGAGGAATAACTCGGCATTCTTTTCATATTTAGACGGTCAGAAAAGAGCTGAAAGCACACCTCCATTTTTATTCTTTTTAATGAGTCAAAAAGGGAAAAAATACTGGGCAATCTTTTCATATTTTACGAGTCAGAAAAGAGCTTAAAGGTGACTCGTCCTAGAGGAACGAGTGGTATAAAGGGTAGCAACTGGTTCCGACAATGGTGGAACTGCTCAAAACATGTAATGGTCAAGAGGCTGGCTAACAAAACCACTCTTGGCTACGGTCCCTCAGGAAAGGAAAACAAGCAAGTGAAAGCATATGATCGGCCAAAGAGATGGTGGCGATGGGATGAAAACAACCAAGGCTCATCTAACAAAATTTAGCGGATAAAGATAGCAATCACGAGATGTAAAATGGGTATGGGTTCATCTTTACACAAGCTTGAACCATGGAGAACTCTGCTTGGATTAAGTTTCATGTTTACACAAGCTTGAAACGAAAAACTATGTGTGTTATACGTTCGCATGCCCCCAGCATAATGACGCAAAACGAGGTAATCAGACAAGAATCTCCTTACTTGGATTTGGCCTTATGGGGATGAAGAAGGCTCTTGTAGCATGAAGCTCTTGGAAACTTGACAATTGTGAATCTTTGTGGACAAGCTTTTATAGATGGAGGAAGGGGAGTTGGGATCATCCACAATAATCATGGGATTGGCTCTATCATCAAGGAAGCTTCCATGAGAGGTCCATTCAGTCCAAGAATTTGTTAGGATGAATCTTCCGCCGTTTGTTTGTTAAAAAACACCACTGATTATGGTTGGCACGAGTGCGACTCTGTGACAAAGCGCTAACTGGCGCGCCCTCTTTGGAGAAATTCCCCCATTGGCACGAGTGTTGCACTATGGAACCACGCCAATGGAAAAGGGGCTATTTTTAGGGGTTTTAAGCAAGAGATGTCTTCAAGGAAAATGAAGTTCATGTTCAGGGGAATGAAATGCAAGTGTTTGCAGGTCATGTCACTTCTCATAGGTCTCAAAATGAGTCCTCCATGATTAGGGAGAGGGGTAAGAGGGACGGTGACAAATTGTTGTGTAACAACTAACATTTAAAAAAAAATGTACATAAAAAATTTCAAAGTGTCAAAAACTATGCTAATATATATATATATATCTCTGTCTGTGTGTGTGTGTGTGTTATGAATCAACACTTTTCAAAATTGGTTGATTTTTTTGCTACCTCAAATAAACAAGTAATCGTATCAATTTAAGTTTCAAAGTTTACATTGTTAATGAAGGAGGCCCAATGTTTCTTAAGGATAACTATGACAACATGACAATGCAACTCCCTATGTGAGCTTACAACTCACCATGCTTAGCTCATAGGGAAATGAATCATTGGAAAGAAAAACTCCAACACCTCCCCCCCTTTGATTAGGTACCTTGTATAAGCAAGAAAGAGAGAAAAACCCATAGGAAAAAACACTCCCCAAAAAGAGAAAGATGGAAGTGCTCAAATTATCATGGAATTGAAATTGTAGATCCCATAATGATCCACTGAATCGCAAGAATATAGGCCTACTATAATCAAGAAGTATTAAATGTTGAAGTACCGGAACTCTAAAGATGAGAGCCATGAAACCTCAATGAGGTCGATCAATATCTGAAGTAGTATTGTTACAGAGGAACATTGGTAGGAAGCACTGTCAACTTCTCCCAAAAAATGCTTCAAAAAAACTAGGTGACAGTAAAGAACCAAGACAAATGCTTCAAACATAAGCAATACCATGAACCAAAAAAAAACAATGAGGTATGTAAATATATAAAATGTCGTATGAAATCACTCCTGAAGTTTTTTGAACACCATCTCCATCACATTGATCAACCACAAAAGATGACAATTTTTGGCAAAGAAACAATAACTATATCTGTCACTATCTAACTACCTCCCCCTCAAATAGTCTCCATTGTCAGCAAATTCCTCCCCTGAAACGCAAATGAGGAAACAACAAAAATAAACAACGAATAACAGATGTAACTTGACAATATGAATGATGCAAGCATTAGTTCAAATCATGCCATGACCATCCATTGATCCATCCACAATTGATCCTGATGGTTGGCACTGGTCCGCAATTCATTCTCTCGTGTCGTCTTTGTATCAAACTAACCACAAAGCTACTATGTGACTAAGAATGTTGGTGTTTGGGTAATTTCTTTTGATGAGGATGTGCAGATGTCTCAGTTTTTTCCTCTACAAAATCATACTTTAATGCAACAATACTATCATTTGGAATGACATCAGCAACCATGTCTTTGATTTATTTATCACAATCAACAGGAGCATTTTCTTCAAGCACCCCAAAGTTGGATATAGGTGATCAAGCAATCGCAGGATCATATCCAAGACTTTCTCTTGATGTTTTCTCTATAGGTTTAATAGGAGAAACGATTCCATGTTCATTCTTCCCAAGTACTCCTCCAATATATCCCATTTTACTTAGCAATCGAGATCCAATACCAGTAGTATGATTTTCAAAATTGGGTGTCAGAAAGCCATGTGATGAGTCATAATCATCAACACCAGTCTTTTGGCATTGAACATCATCAAGAATGGAAGAAGGAGAGCTTAGAACATTAACGTCGATTGTCTTCATCTCAAATTTCTGAAGAAGACTAATTTCAAATTCAAGTCCCTACTTAAACTCTTGCAGTTTTTTAATGACTTCATCATTCTCAATCAAATTTTGAGACAATGCATCATAATATTGCTTAAAAAGTTGATATTTCTCCAACATTGTTTCTTTTAAACAATTAACTTCCATAACATGTTAATTATTTTGTTCTCCGAGTTGTTCCTTCAAATTTTATGTTCTCGAGTTAGTAAAAGACTCAACTTCCTTCTGCAAGTCATAAAGGAGGTCAATATTATCTTGAAATTCATCTACAAGCATTTGGAGACATTTTCCCATGGTTTATTCCAAATCATCAACCTTATAGACTTTAAGTATTGGGGGTTTTAGCAATGCATTATATTCGATATCATTTTTTAGGATTCAACAGTGTTAAGTAAGTCATTCATCTATGACCATTTCCATGAGAGGTAGTCGTAACTAACTAATTTCTCAGCTACTGAACTTTGCAACCTATTTTTAAGAGTTGCATTCTATGTTTGCAAGACAACTACCACTGATTGTAGTTGAAGGAATTCTTTATGAAGTTCATTTTGTGATTTGTTCTCACATAGTTCCTCCAATCTTTTACCCATCTCAAAAAGACCATGTTGGCAAAGCAAAAATCACTACATAACAAGGCTAATGATGAAAAAAATAATAGGTTTATTCTTCTAATCACCACACAAATAAGGTCAATCCATGCCATTTTGCATGACTAGCAAAAAATTGTTTCATAACCCCACCATCAAAGCATCTTTGGAAAAATATTCGTGCCCCAAAAATTCCAAAAATCACTTTTTACTATAAAGAAAAGGCTCCCCAAAATTAGAGTGTTCTAACTCAAATATTCATGAAAAACATTGAATGTTATGGTCGACATTGTAGATTCATAGAGGATGGAATCACATAATATACTAGTCCAATAGATGTTGGAGAAGAGGCTATGCACAACATATTCCATAAAAGAATATAACAAAACCCAACAATGCAAAGATGAATGCTAAGTCAAGGAAATGGATGAAGAACTTGAGCAGATTGAAAAGAATAACACTTGGGAATTGGTTCCTAGACCAAAAGATAAGAATGTCATAGGGACAAAATGGATATTCAAAAACAAGTTGAATGAAAATGGGGAAGTTATTAGAAACAAAGCTAGACTTTTTTTGTAAAGGGTATGCTCAACAAGAAGGAATCGAATTTGAAGAAACATTTGCTCCCATTGCTAGACTTGAGGCCATCTGAATGTTCCTTGCTCCCTCAAGCTTTCAGAAGTTCAAACTATTTCAAATGGACATGAAATCAGCTTTTCTGAATGGAGACTTAGAAGAAGAAGTTTATATTGAGCAACCAGATGGATTCATCCTTGGAAATGATCCAAAGCATGTATGCAGACTTAAGAAGGCTCTCTATGGTCTTAAACAAGCTCCAAGGGCTTCGTATTATCGTTTGGACAAATATCTTCATCAACAAGGCTTCTCAAAAGCATCAGCAGATAGCAATCTTTATATAAAAATTGAAAATAACAAATTGCTAATACTTGTTGTGTATGTTGATGATATCATATATTAGATTGGGCGAACCTACCTATGGTTTTCGGTCCATGGTTTTGGACGCGAAGGTTTTCGGTC
Organism: Pinus taeda; assembly: GCA_000404065.3. NCBI lineage: Eukaryota > Viridiplantae > Streptophyta > Pinopsida > Pinales > Pinaceae > Pinus > Pinus taeda. The sequence goes on along the minus strand of APFE030612653.1, from coordinate 69,388 downwards.
CATGGTATTGGATGCTTCGGCATGTATAAATATGTATTGTAACATTGAAAGGAACATAATGAAAAATCAAGATGGTAGTCCCGGTTTTGGGATCCACGGGAAAATCTCTGTGCATATGTGTTTTATGTGCTATGCTCTTGCATTATTTATTTTCTTTGTTTTAGAATTTGTATGCAGGTAATTTCTGTATAGGGTTAAAAACTACATTTGGTATCGGAGTTGTTTTGGCTTCAAGGGAATGCCTTTGTTGCTGAGGGGTTTCGCTCGGGCCTGTGGTAGACCCTGTTCAGTGGGAAATCTGCGAGATTGATTCTGATGCTGAAAAAAGATGGCGAGTAGCGGAAAGATAGAGATTGAGAAGTTCAATGGTCAGAGTTTTGAGTTGTGGAAACTCAAGATGGAGGATCTGTTGGTGGATAAAGATCAGTGGATCGCAGTAGATCCGAGTACTAAACCAACGGGAGTGACTGATGAAGAATTGAAGAAGTTGGATCGGATGGCAAAGAGCACAATACGATTGTGTGTCTCAGATTCAGTATTGCTGAATGTATCAGGGGAAGCTACGGTGAAGGCTCTGTGGGACAAGTTAGGGACTTTGTACCAATCTAAGTCTCTGCTGAATAAACTATTCTTGCGGAAAAAGCTGTATAACCTGAGGATGAAAGATGGAGACTCAGTGATAGAGCATCTGAATGCGTTTAATACTGTGGTAAGTCAGTTATCATCTGTTGATATTAAAATTTTAGATGAAGATAAGTGCATTAGTCTGTTGTGTTCTCTACCAGATTCGTGGGATAGTCTGGTTATTGCAATAGGTAGCAATGCAAGTGCTTTGCACTTTGATGAAATAGTCTCAGCCTTGCTGACGGAGGAGATGAGACAGAAAAATATGGACAACCAGAATGGTGATGCCTTGTCTGTACGAGGATGGTCCCAGAA
>APFE030612653.1:0-65465 GCA_000404065.3 Pinus taeda | reverse complement strand
CATTACCAAGGATGAATCCATCTGGCTGCTCAATGTACACTTCTTCTTCTAAGTCTCCATTCAGAAAGGTTGATTTCATGTCCATTTGAAATACTTTGAACTTCTGAAAGCTAGAGAGACCAAGGAACATTCTGATGGCCTCAAGTCTAGCAACAGGAGCAAAAGTTTCTTCGAAGTCTATTCCTTCTTGTTGAGCATACCCTTTACAAACAAGTCTGGGCTTGTTTCTAATCACTTCCCCATTTTCATTCAACTTGTTTTTGAAGATCCATTTTGTCCCTATGAAATTCTTATCTTTTGGTCTAAGAACCAACTCCCAAGTGTTATTCTTTTTGATCTGCTCAAGTTCTTCATCCATTACCTTGACCCGGCATTCATCTTTGCATGCCTCTCTTACATTTTTTGGTTCAATGGAGGAAAGTAATGCCAAATAGCTTGAAGTTTCTGCAATTGTTCTTCTTGTTTGTATTCCTGCCTCTTTTTGCCCCAAAATTTGAGATTCTGGATGATTCTTCTGAATGTACCTGGATGGAGTATTTTCTTCTATCCTTATTTGTTCTTCAGGCTCCTCATGGGTTTCTTCTTCATAGGTTTCTTCTTCATCATGAATCTAATTTGATGTTGATGGATATTCCTCATCATCTTCGAAATCTTCAAATCTTGCCTGCCTAGGAGTGTTTTCTTCTTCATCAACCACTACATCAATACTTTCAACAATTTTTCCAAGCCTTTTATTATAACACTTGTAAGCTTTGCTGTGGGGAGAGTAACCAAGGAGAATGCCTTCATCTTCTCTAGGTTCAAACTTGTCAAGATGTTCATCACAATTTTTTATTTAGCATTTTCTTCCAAAAATTTTGAAATATTTTACCGGAGGAGTCTCACCATACCAGAGCTCATGAGGGTTTTGAGTGTTTCTCACCCGGACATTTGTTTTGTTGAGAATAACAACTGCAGCAAATGCAGCTTCACCCCTAAAAGTTGCGAGAGTTCTAGACTCATCAAGAATAGCACGAGCCATTTGTTGAACCGTTCTATTCATCATTTCCACTACCCCATTTTGCTGAGGAGTCCTGGCTGTAGAGAATTCTCTTCTTATTCCATGTTCTTCACAAAAATCAAAAAATTCATTCGAGGTAAATTCTCCTCCTTAATCAAACCTGAGGCATTTGATTCTGTGATCCGATTTGTTCTCAACCAAAGCTTTGAAGGATTTGAATTTTTCGAAGGCTTCATCTTTGTTCTTCATGAGTCCTATCCAAACCATTCTTGAATAGTCTTCAATGAATAATATAAAGTATTCTTCTCCTCGAGGTGACCTTCTCCTACATGGACCACATACATCAGTATGGAGAAGCTCAAGTGGCCTGCTAGTTGATCCTTCCTTCTCAGAGAAGTTAGTTCTGGTTTGCTTACCAAATTGACATGACTTGCATATTGTATTGTCTGGAATTCTGATGTCTGGAAGACCACGAACTGCCTGTTATTTTCATGCTTTCCTTATTTGTGAGAAGCTTAGGTGCCCCAATCTCCAGTGCCATAGCCAGTGTTCATCATTCTTGCTTAGATAGCATTCATGTTGTTCTTCTTTGAATATGTATAAATTATTTGGAGTTATTATTCCTTTGATCACTATTTTTCCTGTATCAAGATCACAGACACTACATCCATTTGATCGAAATATTACCTCAGCTCCTTGATCGCACATCTGACTGAAACTCAATAGATTATGCTTTAAGCCATCAACATACATCACATTTCCAGCTTTGACCTTTTCTTTCAACTAAACAGAACCTTTACCTTTTATGAGCGCAGGGATGTCATTTCCAAATGAGACCTTCTTCTCTTTCTCTAAGGCACTATATGACTGAAGTTTTTCCTTATCACCCATCATATGTTTCGAACATCTGCTATCGATGTACCATTGATTTTCTTGACCTTCCGCATATAAGGCTATACCACATCTTTCTGGTTGTGGTTCTTTCATTCTCCATGTTTTGGCACTTAAGGTTTGTTCCTTCTGAGTTGTCTACTAAAACTTGCTCCTGCATTCAGAATCTTCATGACCGAAGTTGTTACAAATAGAACATTCTATTTCATTTTCTAGAGCAGAAAAGTTATTGTAGGTTCTTTTCATGATTCGAGTCATATTTCTTTGTTTTTGAGCTTTTCTAGTCATGGTTGTCTAATAGGCAACACATTGAGCTGCTTTGTGACCAAAGTTATGACACAAGAAGCATTGGCCATTGAAGAAACTCCTGCGATTATCAAATCTACCAACAAAACGATTGTAGTTTCTATTGTCATCCATTCTTGAGGCAAATTAAGAAGGTTTTACCTGTGGATGGTTGCAGCTTCTGTTCATCCTTAAGGTGGATTGCCTCTGATTTACCGAGTAGTCTTTGTTCATTCTTGAGATAAATTGTCCCTGATTTACTTGGTGATCTCCATTGGGCCTTTGCTCACTCCTCCTTGCTGCATCAAGATAACTTTTGGAGGTGGATGGTTTCTGCGTTTGAGATGTTTCTTCATTATATCCTAGACCTGTCTTGATTAGAGGAGAACATTGCACATTGATAATCTCATCTAGAGTTTCAGATCCTTTAACAAATCTAAGATTAAGAGCTTTTGTTTTCTCAATCTCTTTTCTAAGTCCCACAATTTCACATTCTAACTTTTCATGATGTTTTTCCCTTTCAGCCAGTTGAAATTGCAAGGTATCAACAATCATATTTTTCTTTTCTAAACAAATTTTAAGTTTAGAAATCTCTTCATAAAGACCACCTTCACCTATAGCATCCATAAAATCATCATCTTCAAAAGCCATTAAAAGTCTATAATTATTACCTCATTCATCTTCATCAATATTTGAGAGTCCATCACTGTCTTCATGAGTGTAGTAGCTTTTCTTACTTACATTATGTTTCTTGTTCCATCTAATAGGTTCCTTACCTTTGTCAAGCTTATCTTTATGAGGACACTTGGCAGCATAGTGACTGACTCTTCCACAAGCAAAGCATTTGAAGGGTAACTTACCTCCGAATCTTCCAACACACCGTTGAAGGTTCTTGACAAAATTTGATTCTTCCTCTTCTTCTGACATATGTCCTGACCCATAGTATTCTCCTTTACTTGAAGCCTTGAATGCAGCTTCTCTCCTATCTGATGGTCCTCCTTTCCTCATTTCATAAGCGGTTAGAATTCTGTGTAGCTGCGACATGGTAATTTTCTGAAGATTCTCCTTTTCTTTTATTGCAAAAACTTTTGATTCAAACTTAGAGGACAAAGATCTTAGAACCTTTTCAACCACAACAACCTCTTTTATTTCTTCACCCAAGTTTTTCATACAATTAACAATCTCATCTATACGTAGAAAATAGTTAGCCACACTTTCGTCATTATACATTCTGAGATTTTCATACTGAATTCTGAGGGTTTGAAGTTTTTCTCGTTTTACCTATTCATCTCCTTCATAGCTCAGAACGATCTTGTCCCATATTTCTTTTGCGGTTTATACTGCATCACCTTGACGAATTCAGATTGCGATAGACATCCTAATAGAGTATTGACAGCCTTTACATTTGTTTCAAACTGCTTCTTTTCAACCGGATCTTTAGGAGTTGCTCAAGGAAAAGTGTACCCTGTATCTATGATATCCGAGACTTCTGTACCAAGAGATTGAAGATAGGCTGTAACTCTTACCTTCCAATAGACGAAGTTGGTCCCATCAAAAATTGGTGGCCTGATCGATGCTTCTCTCTCATAGTTGCTCATGATGATAGATCTTCCTTCAAGCGATCAAGCTTCTTCTGAAGGACCTACTCTGATACCAATTGTTGGAAATAATACTGAGAGGGGGGGTGAATCAGTGTTATCTGGTCAATTATTTTCTTTTCAAACCCAGAACATATATGTTACTTCAGTTAGAGAAAACCACGTATATACACAACTAAAGATAAGGAAACCCGCGTATACCATGCAGACTTATAATTTAATATATTCTACAGATGTTGAACATTAATCTGTACACCAGAATTATATAAAGAGTAACCAGGAACAGTAAAATAGAGCAGAAGACAATCACACACAAGAACACAAGATATAAGGTAGAAACCCAATGTGGGTGAAAACCCCCTGCTGCAATATGTTTCTATCTTTTCAATTAGAAACTTCTTTTTACAATGATTTTGTACTCGTGCAGTCCTTTACCAGTACGCAAGCTGCAACCTGCAGAGAGCTACAACCCTCTCTTTTCTTCCAGGGACCACGTTTCATAAATTTTCAGACTGGATCCAATCATCAAGCAATCTCCTTTTCACCAATTAGTACTGAATCAAATAAACACTTCTCCGACTGCTGCATGCATACGCTTCTTCGTCAAGACCAACCTACATATACCCTTCTTTCACTTGTAGAAACTGTGTGTATACGTGCCTTAGTTTCATTGAACCCATCAATAGAACTTATCCTTCTGCTTGTGCTCAGGTTCGTTCTTCATTCAGATCTAGATCTGCACCATAACCCCATCACAGTATTCCAAATCTATCACTTTATCAAATATTCAATAATTTCAAATACCATAGTTTCAAATACCAATGACTAAATACCACAAACCAAAAATAAGTTCTCCCACATGTACGCGCTTTTCCTTGCATGAAAGTGCATGTATACGCATACGCACCTTTTGAATGACTAACCCGCGTGTATACGCGCCTTCGTCATGGAGAACCTGCTTATATATATTTTTTTTTTCTTTCATTTTGAGACCCTCAACTGAGATCTGTCACCAGAGTGAGTTGCCATTAAGGACAACACCTATGCCATAGCACCAAACCTGCCAAACCTGTGCCATAATTCCAACACGTGCTCATTCTCTCTTGCTTATGTGACTTCTTCACATACATCATCCACTTGTGGCTTTGCACAGTGGGTTTAAACAATCCATTCATTTGGATGTAGATCTGCTGCCATAGATCCACCTTCATCTTCAAATTCAATACTCCCCCTTCGACCAAAATATATCTTAAGAGTATCCAAGGCCTCCATGGTTGTCTTGGCTTCTGAAATCATGGGTAGAATGTTGTCATCGTGCATTTCAATGCAAAGGCATCCTTTTGCCTCTCACTTCCAAATCTAAAAAGATCTTAAACATCTCATGTAGTCACTTTGACTTTCTCAACCTCTTGGCTTTTTCCATTTGTTGAACGTTCACTTGACTACAACTCAACAAACAAAATATATTGTAGATGACCTCGAATTTAACTGCAATAAAAAATGTCTTTACTTAATAAAAAATGTCTTTGCTTCCACAAACAAACGAATCTACAATTTTTCCTAAAAGCCACTCTTTCACAAAAACTTTTACAAAAGAATCACAATACTCCAAATGAACTAAAAAATCCATCATTGAATGCTCCCTTCCTTTCTTGTAATTCACCTTCTTGTTTTAAAGAATACCTCTTATATAACCTTTATGAAATAAGGCCTCCTTTTAAATGAATTTATTAAGTGATTTTAAAATGACTCAAGCCATTTTACAAAACAATAACAACGCAGTCAAAAATTACATGAGCCTTTTTAACAAATGTGCATTAGTTTATGATATATTATGAAGCCATATTCCATTTAAGACATTAAAAAAAATCTGATGCATATGATTTTTGGTCATGTAGCTTGACTCTTTCCAGCAGATCACACTCCCAATCTGCTTAGTGCCTCGTGGGCCCCCTTTTTTAAATATCACACGTTAACGCTCTTTGGGATGAGCAGAGCCCGAATGCTTACTCTTCTGTAGATATTGAAGGGCAGCGTTAGTGATCTAACACGCTTTCTCCTCTGACTGATCAGTGTTAGTGGAGTTCTTAACACATTGATTTTAACGTATAGAAAGCGTTAATCTTAAAAAAATAATAATAATCTTAGTGGAGTTATTAATGCATTGATTTTAACGTATATAAACCGTTAATATGTATAAAAAAAAAAAAAAATGTTTCACCTTTGCTTGGCTGTAACTAGATTTTTGGTTTTCTTGTTGTTTTTTTTAGGCTTTTTCAAACTTCTGCTGCTCTCTGAAAGAGGGTTACGCCTGTTGCTCTCTCAAAGAGGCTTATGCTTTCTCTTCACTCACTTTTGTTGTTCCCTCAAGAGGCTTATGGTCTCTCTTGACTCAGTTCTGATGCTCTCTCAAGAGGCTTACGCTTTCTCTTCAATCACGTTGCTTCTCTCTCTCAGGGAGTCTTATGCAAACTCATCTCTCTTTGTTTCTCTCAAGGAGTCTTATACAGGCTCCTCCAACACCATGACAAAAATTGAAAAGAAACAAAATGTGGAGCAGAGGACTTGATTTGGTTTTTCTTCTCAGTATTACAAATCACTTAGTTACATTGGAAACATTAGTCATAAATGATAAAATATGAGAATCCAGATTGCTTTATTAATCAAATGTAATTACATATATACAAGAAGTGTTGTCTCAAGATATGTACGCTATCTTGGACACACAATCTATTGGTTGAGGGAATATCTCAACCACACACCAATGTAGGAAATAGATCCTAACTACTAGGAATATACTCCTTTACTTAGTAAGAATCACAACTGAGAGAAATAGAAATTAGATATTCCAACACTCCCCCTTAATAAGTACTTGTCTCGATATCAGTTTGCAAAGTCTATATCTAGTCCAATCTAGTAATCACACCTTGTACCTTGTTCATGCAATTGTAGGTGTCCATATAAAGGAACAACCATCTACGAGAATGCATGGGTTCCCAACCGCTACAACCGCCAGTCTACTAAGAAGTCTTTCAGATACATGGGTCATCCAACCTCTCAATGAACTTTCTTTGACTTGGTTCATTACACTATGAGATTTGTTCCATCTCTTAATTCCCCCATTAATCGAAGACTCAATTCTCCGATTACATATCAAGAAAAGATACGAGTACACCTGCCACCCTCGTACCTACCTAGTGGTTGATTCTACAACTTGATGTCATTAGGGAACAAAGGGGTATGCATGCCTCTCTAAGTGTTATAGTCATATGCCCTTTTAATATACTCAAATCTTAACAAGATACTAGGTACATAATGCATTTTAGGGACCACAACTAACCAAAAAACAAATTATGAATTGTAGATTTGCTATGATTACAATGTGTGACTCACACATTATCACAATCATGAGTCTATTCTACAAATTCAAACAAACTACTCAAGCAAATTTGGTTGTCCATCATCCTTTAATCGCTTGCTCCTGCACCTCATCTTTTGATCACATCTTGGGCATCTTTGTCATTGTCAATTAAATATTGGAACTCCATGCTTAACCTGTCATTTGTTAGAGTCGCAAATTCTAACAAAATAACCTTTACCTAAATTGAACTAGCTAGCCTCAATAAGGTGCAATGATTTAATTCATGATTCCAATGACAAAATAAAATTAAATTAAATTTTTACTATCATATTAACATAGCCCCAATATGCTGGCCATACCTATTAGGCTATGCACAAAATCACCTCTTTCAAGGAAATTCCAAGATGGTCTTCTTCCCATAGATGGAGACCTGATTCAAACTCACTCGAAGAGAGAGCAGCTTGAGTATGTTTACGACGCTCTCAGGGATGAATTTGACACAGTTCCCAATAAGCTCCCACTCCCCAAAAATATCACTCCTGTACTCGTCCTCCAGAATGGTTGCAAATGTTAACATGCTTGCCCTGCACATACAGGCGCCTCAAAGATGGCCCCATGCCCTTCGAACACACGGCTATCACACTCATGTTTTTCGGGAAATCATCCCCACGGGACCGCAAATGTCCCGGTAAAAAATCCATGGTAAAGACCGAGAACTTTGTTTGGTTTCACAGCAGAAAATATTTTTTGTGTAATTGTCTGCCTGTGCAGCATCGGATATGAGGAGTACTACATGGTCACTGCTAGATACAGTCTCAATAATTTCACCAAGAGTTCCATTTTCTTCTGAAAATCCTGCTACACGTGCCTCAGCACAGGATTTGGAGCCTTTACTCAAGCCAATCTTCACTACAATGTCTGATTTTGCTTCTACCAAAGAATCCCTCAAATTCTGAGCTATGAATTCAACAAAGGCACGGGTGGAATTTTTTTCTACATGGTCAAATTCATAGATAAACTGAATGGCCTCAATTTGCTTTCCACTTCTACTCAGTTTTTCCACTACATCTGGTATCTTGTGACTGATATAAAGGGCATGACAGAGCTCAAAAACCTCTGTGTGACGCAAAATGCGCAAGACTACCTCACAAAAGTCATCATCCTTAAATTCCTTCCAAATTCCGTAAGAAACCAAGAGTTTCAAGAACGCGCGTGCCTCAACAATAGTGATCTGAGATCCAGCGTCAAGGTTGAGTTTAGATTTCCATGCAGCAACAATTTTCTAAGCGTCATTTTTCGCCTCTGACGACACCTTGTCCACGGTCAAAACATAACGAACGGCGTCCAAGAGCAAATTACAGGCATTTCTCTGCCCCAAAAGGTACGTATACGATTTCTGGGCATTATTGTCCACATAAACACACCCCAGCGCTTCTAGAACTAGCTTGGCCAGGTCCGCCGCATATCTCAGCGCCGCGAGGACTTCGTGTCTATTGATGAGGCCATCATCGCCCATTTCCTCGCATAGAGATATAGCTTCAGTGGCGGTGTCACGTCGTCATTTAAGGCAGGGGAGGTCTTAGTAGGATTTCCCGTGGTCTTTTCTGCAGTGGACTTCTTCTCCGTGGTCTCATTAGGGTAGCGAGTGCTACTTTTCTGCGGCATATTTTTTCTTCAACAGGTGTTGGCTCTTTAACAACGCCAACAGATCCCAAACAGATCTTCAAACTCACACTATCTTGACTCTTTACGCAGCACGATTGATGCTCTGTTTCATAAACCCGCAGCTTGATCCTCTGTTTCATAAACCCGCAGCTTGGCCTCTATTTACACAGTACAATGTTAAATATCGCAGCACCATAGTCGATGGACAAATATAAACAAATACATATACACTTTATTTACTGCGCACAAGAGAGTTCAAGCTCACGAGTGGCCAGTTACTTCGGGTTTTGATACCATGATAAAATATGAGAATTTAAATTGGTTTATTAATCAAATGTAATTATATATATAAGAAGTGGTGTTTCTTCGGGTTTTGATACCATGATAAAATATGAGAATTTAAATTGGTTTATTAATCAAATGTAATTATATATATAAGAAGTGGTGTTTCAAGATAAGTACATTATTTTACACACACAATTTATTAGTTGCGGGAATATTTCAATCACACACCAATGTAGGAAATAGATCCTAACTATTAGGAATAGACTCCTCTACTTAATAAGACTCACAATTGAGAAAAGTAAGAATTAGATATTCCAACAATAAATCACTGGAGTCAAATTAGAAGTGTTAAAGGCTGAGACACTTAGAAGGACAGTTTTAAAGCATAACAGATAATTGTAATTAAATTCTCCAACAACTCTAACTCAAAATTCATTATGCCCGGTCAAAATTACAGAAGCCAATCCCGTTAAGGCAGTGTTACGGGCCTGGCCACAATGTCCTGACGGACTCCCCTGTCCATGCGTTTATAGCTAGAGAATTGTACTGAAAATGTGTGCTTGCGCGGGGAACAAGATATAGAGAAAATTACGGATATAAGTCGTGAGTAGGTTGACATGAATATTTAGAAAATGTATCAAACCGTTTCTGAACTGTTACCATTCTCATTACAAATCGTGGGCGTTTGTGAGCAGAGTGGAAGAATTCTTCCGCTCCATCATTACGAAATATATATAAAGAACAATATCCTGAAACTTCCTCCACAATGGGCTCCGACATGAATATTTAGAAAATGTATCAAGCCGTTTCCCATTACAAATCGTGGGCGGCGGTGAGCACAGTTGAAGAATTCTTCCGCTCCATCACTACGACATATATATAAAGAACAATATCCTGAAACGATCGACAATTCTATTCGTTTTCGGAGTAAAATTGAGTTTGAATGTATTTATTTTAATTTTTTAACCATTCTTTTACGAGTGATACTTAACTATTCATGACAATCAAATTTGGCAATTCCACTGGTCTTTGGACTCTATTTTTTCCCACCAGTCCGATTTAAGTTATTTATTTTCTTTCTTTTTAGTTTATTTTTTTCACCGCTTAAAATTGCATTTGAATATATTTGTTTTACTTTTAAACAACTATTTTAATAAGGATACTTAATTTTTCATTAAAATTAAATTTATTTTAATATAAAAATTAAAATTAAAATTATATTATTTTTTAATTTAAAAAATTGCCACGATTTTTTTTCTCAGAAATGAAAAGCTACAAACAATTTCATTTACAAAATGATATTATTAATTTAAAGCCGAGTTAGTATCAGTAAGAATAGTCTTAAAATAAACTGTACATATATGTGAACCAAGATATAACTTGCATACTCGACTGCTTTCAGGTCAACGAGAAATGGATGATCTCGTATGCGACGCAAGGTTCAACAAACATTTAATCAATGGTGTCATACGTAAGACATGACGCAACGTATAAACAAACATTTAACCCCACGGTGTCATATGCAAGCCATGAGGCAACAATCAAATATAGATGTGTTGCAATATTACTACTTTCTTCAACTGGATTGTTTAAGCAATGTTAGGATTTTCTTCTAAGTGTTTCAACTATGTTTTATAATCCATTTGACAAAATCCTTTATTATTTTTAAAATAATACTTTATCGTTAAAAAACATGTAAGTGTATGTATTAAGTTATTCTAAAATGTATGCAGTGATATCACAATAGTTTTTATATAAAAATAACAATCTATTCTCCACTTGTTACTAAGGAGACATGACATAGACTTGGTGGAATTACCACTATACTTAAATTAATTCATTCACACACAAACTAAGTTTGGAACTTCGATTGCACTTTCTAGTATAAACATCTGCCATTTAATCTAGATAGACGGACTCTATTTTCTAAAAACTTACTTGCCCTATTCAAATTATTACCAATATTATTAGAATGTGGGATGCCCCTAAAGATTGGATCCAATATTTTTGTACTTTATTTGTTATTATTCTAACTTGTTTGGTTCAAGATGATTTCTCCCATATTTAATAATTTATTATAATTTTATCAAACTACTAAAATGAAGTACATATTTAAGGGAGATAATAAATTAATTTTGGCTTGCTATAAAGTAGTTAAAATAAATGTTGGGTCAAAAGGTATTTTACAATGGGCATTTTAATTTTAATAGTAGATTTTGTGACTATTTCGAAAATTTAAGGAATATGAGTATTTTGTTAGATTTCACTTATATAAGATTCAGAGATATATTCAAAATTTCGAAATAATTTCAACACAAATTAACTTTCAAGTAATATTTAAAATATTTTCTGCGAGTGCATTTCAACTCAACTCCATTTCAACTCAACTCCATTTCAACTCAACTCCATAATTATTTTAATTGACAAAATATTTTGTTATTTCTAAATTATCATCTTATGTATGAGTTTGCATCAATTTATTTTAATATATTAATAATGTTTTTAATCAATATTAGTATAATTATAATTTATAATTATAAAGTAATAATTTATTTTTGAAAACTTACTTTCCTTATTGAAATTATTATTAAAATCAGGGCATATACTATTCTTATATTTAACTATCATTGTGATTTCTTTGAATTGAGATCATTTAATATATAATTTTAATAATATATATTGCAATCTTCATTACACGCAAATTAAAAATCTATTTAACATATTTATTAAGTAAATCTTCCCTACAAATTTTTTTGAATAAGGTCAAAAGACACACTATAGCTACTTATAAAAGGGAATACAAATTTACCTTAAAAATATGAATAACATCCGCGATGGTGGGTAACACATGAGCTCAAAAAGTATGCGAAAGGAAGGGCTTTTTGAATCCATACCCCTGTAACCATGCATTATACAGAGAGGATGGTGAGGAGGATATCGATGTTTTAATGGAAATATATAAAGAAACTTGTATCATGGATGGTGAGGGTTCTTAGAAAGAGACACCTTGAGTTCGTAGGAATTTAAAGTAACTAGTTTTATGGTAAGCAAAGCCTTGAATTACATCTGGATTCGGATATTATGTTTCATACCATGTACAGGGAGGGGAAGTGAGGCACACGTCTTTGTATCACCCAAGCTCCCAATTTGCATATATGACCATGTAACAAACTCAGGAAGTCAAGTGGTATGGCTGTTTTGTAATCTTAATGCTTGAGCCCTTAACTTTTGTATACACGTGATGGACTGTGAAAGAGAGTGATGTTATGGGATTGTATAGTTGCATATCTCTCAATGCTTGACTCGTTATTCTATGGTCGTTTTAACAATATGGAGTGAATAGTAATATTATACTTAACCTTATCTACATATATGTTAGGTTTTACCTTAACCTTATCGTATATGTATGTTAGGGTCTTACCTTAACATTCTTACTTTAAGGTATATAGGAATTAGTGAATTGATGTATGAGCTTATTTTACATGGGCTTTCAATTAACAAACTAATGTATATATGAATTATTGGGTAATTAGTAAGTGGTTATTTAATGTAAATGATAATTTTAATTAAATAAGTTTCATTGGATGGTTAATACTTATTATGATGGGAAGACAAGTGATTAGAGTTTTAGTAGTGACAAACTATTTATAGTAGAGAAGTTTTGTTATTATGTTGTAGTTTTGATCACTTGGAGTTTATTCTTTGAAAAAGAAGATGAAAATTTCTCTCTCCCCTAATTATGAGTACAAGAGTAATATTTCATAAGTTCTATATAACTCTTTCTACTATTTTAAGAATTTTATAGTTTATATTTCTTCAAATATTTCACTATTTTTCTATTTTTTCTTATTAAGTACATAGCAAATGGTAACAAAACTCTTTCTTAGGCAAAAAAAATGCCCAAGTTTCATATTTTTTTTAATTTGAATGTTAGAGATGCAATGCATCATCTTCAGACACAATTATTTGTCATCTAGGAAGTAAAACACTATGAATTGTATTTAAGCATAGGATACCCTCCTTGGTTAACATCATTGAATATTTGATCAAATACAATTGTTGAAAACCTTAAGCATATTAAAGAGATATAATAATAATAATAATAATGTTCACCGGGTCTTGGATAGATAGTGATTGGATTTTCTATTAATGAACTTTTTATGTGAAGTGACATGTTCAATTCCACGCTCTTGGATAGATAGTGATTGGATTTTCTATTAATGAACTTTTTATGTGAAGTGACATGTTCAATTCCACGCTCTGACTAGGCGATATATTGGACATGTCGAAGATGTAGTCCTAGAAGGTTACAATAATAATAATAATTCCCTTAGTACCTTTTTTTCTTAGAACCTTGCAAACCTAATCCTTTTACGAAAAATAATATTAATAATAACAATAATAACATAAATTTGTGAATTTTCACCCCTAATAATACTCATGAACGAGTAATACCATAGGGAGTGAAAGAAGAAAATTTTGGTCAATCTGAGACAAATCAAAATATACCTTATGTGACATCACTTGAATTAGTGTAGATCTTTGGACACAAAGAATATTTTGTGACATCACTTCAATTGGTGTATATCCTTGTTGACGATTTTCATGGGCATGACTCTATAATTATGGCATATTTATCTCAAAAGACTCCTTATATGACATTTGATTACAATAGGATAATTTTTTAGTAACTATTTTTGGTAAACCAAATGGCCCAATAAATCCACCAAAAATATAACAAAAACATGACTCAAGAGAATATAATCACCCACATGGAGAGCCATGCTTTTTACATCAAAACCAATGTTTCAAAAATTGACTACCTAATCACATAAGTTGTTAAGATTGATTATTTATAAAGAAATATTTCTCTAAACACAATGATTTGTTATTTAGGAAGTAAAAAAAAATGAGTTTTCTTTAAACATAGCCTATTCTACTTGGTTACTGTTATTAAATATTTGATCAAATATTATTGTTGCAAATAATACTAGTAATAATTCTCTTATTATAATAAGAATTTGGGAATTTTACTCATACAAGAGTAATACTCCAACCCAATAGTATCACGTTGTGAGACTTATATTAAACTAGCAATTGCCCTTAAAGGTAAAAAGGTACACTGAAGGAATAGAATATGTGGAGATATCATCTCGCCATAGCCCATTGTTGAATGCATATGCATAAGGTCTCACAAACTCTCCAATAAAATAAGTAATTAAAATATAAATTGTTAATTATTAAATATCAATTAAATTTTTGTGGGCTCAAGTCAAATTAGTCATAAGTAAAATTGTTTATAAAATAGTGTCAAACTTAAAGAAATATTGCATCGCTAAGTGGAGACCTTGTCAATTGAATAAACCAACTTTAGTCTTTGTATTCATTAACCATTTTCAATTATGAAATGTTATGACTTGGTTTTTTATTTTTATAATATTTAATTATAAAAATATTTTTTTTAAAAAGAGAACAAGTAAAAAGTAAAATTAGTCTAAGAAAAGTCTTTTCAATAGAAATCACATAGGAGAAAATTTTTCCCATGCGTTTGGAACTAGTAACATTGGCAAAATTTTCTCCCATGTGATTTCTACTAATTCAGCAAAATTAATCATTAACCACCCTTAATTATAAAATGAACTAAATTCATTATTTAAAAAAAAAAGCATAATAACTTAAATCTCCAATTTGGAAAACTTACATGAAAATAGGAAATTTGTAAAACTTAGAATCTAACCCAAAAAAAATGCCAAAAATTACCATTTCTTTTAATAATACTAGACAATTAAAAAAAGTAAAAAAATCCAATGAGCTTTTGCCAAATTTAGAATGTGTTTTACAATGAACCCATAATTATCAAAAAAATACATAACTATATACAAAGTTTCAAAGTTCACCCTACAAAAGGTTAGGTTATGTTAATTTGATCTCACTTTATGATAATATCTTATAATACATTTGCTCAAAAAATCATTTTAAGAAGAGAAAAAAATTAAAATTATCGCTATTTCTTTTCTAGATATTTTATATTTAACTGTAAAATAAACTGTATTCCATGTCATAATATTGCTTATTGGCCTACCAAAATTGTAATAATTTAAATCAATCATTAACTACCCTAAATTATACAATGAACTTAGTTCTGATTTAAAAAATCAAAATAACTTAAATATCTATATGTATATAATATTAATTAAAAAAACTAAAAGAAAATATTTAATTAAAAAATAATTAAAAAAACTAAAAGAAATTACTTAGACATAGAAAAACTTTCTTATAATTCTAATAAGACGTTATAATGTAAATTCAAACGTTATAATGTAATTCAAAAAATTTATAGAAAGAAAAAACTTTGTAAAACTTACATGGAAATAGGAAATTTGTGAAACTTATAATAATAATTAAAAAAAAAAAAAACAAAATTATCTAATATTTTTTTAACAATATTTTATGGTATAATATAAAATATCATTTTTATACCATATATTTTATGGGTAATAATATAAAATATCATTTTATACATATCATAAATTATGTTATTATTTTTATCTTTATAATATTTTATTATAAATATAATATTTATGGAAAAAGAATAAAAATGATTAATTATACAAATAGTTTGAAAATGAAACTTTTTAGAATGAACCAATAATTATCAACAAATAAATAGAAATATACAGCTCTATGAAATTCACAATACAAGTTATCTTAATTTAATCTCACTATATGGCAATAATTTCACAATAAGTTTACCCAAAAAATTATTTTATGAAAAAATAAAATAAGATTATCGCTCTTTCTTTTCAATATATTTTATACTTGATTGAATAATATAACTTTATTCCATGTCATAACATAACTTATTCGCGCACCAAAACTGTAATAACTTAAAATTTTCATTCATGCTATATTTAACCATTAAATTTTAATATTTGTTCAACTTAAAACTTTCATTCATGCCAATATTTAACCATTAAAACAATATTTGTTGTATATTTGAGTTGACAGAAATAAGTATACCTCTTTTATTGGAATTCATTGAATATCGTAACTCTTAAAAAAAAAAAAGAACCCACACAAACGAAATTGATACTAGACTCAATGAAACGTGTGGCTTCATTTTACGACACCAGTAAGGAACTCAAACGTGTGTATAATACGTTCATTCATATTCTCGTCCCAACCAAGATAGAAGCGTACATGGCTATGGCTATGGCAATGGCTACGGCTATGGCTATCGCTGCAACTCGCATCCATAGATTCCAGACTTGCTCCGCGAAATTCCCAAATCGAGTGATTCAGCCCACAAATGTTTCTAACGCTATTGAGAAAAAGAGAGTGATGCCAGGCAGCCGCTCTGGCACTATCTTCTGACAACAAACAGGGCTGATTTTAATTTCCAAAGCCAAAGATTCAAGACCTACTCCACAAATTTCCCAAATCTGGTGATTCAGCCCACAGATGTTTCTGCCGCCGCCAAAGAAAAAGGGGGTGATGCCAGGCAGTCGCTCCTCCACTATTTTCTGATAACAAATGGGGCTGATTTTAATTTCCAAACCAACAGGAGAGGGATTCGACCATGGATCTCTGTCTCCAACTCAAACACTGTAGCAATAATAATGCTCTAGGCAAGATATTCTCTCCCAAGATTGCACCTCAGAGATGCTCCAAGCGCTTTGGTCTGTCATTTTTGCGATTCTTATTGCAATTTATATATATCTGTTAGTCAAATGAAAATTGTCTTTGCTATTTGGACGCTAATTCTTAAAGATATTTCGATCCACGACTGTTAAAAAACCTTAACTTTTGTTCATCCGATGATTTTCTGCGGTTTCATAATCCCTCATCCGGTAATCTGACAAACGGCACTTCAACGACGCCGTCAGGGTTGGTGGCAGAGGCAGGGATCGCGTGGACGATGCTTAGACGCCGCCGGCAGGGCTGGTGGCAGAGGCAGTCATCAGCGGCAGGGCTGGTGGCAAAGGCAGTCATCCCGTGGTCCATGAGATGGATGGTGGAGATGACGAATTGCGGAAATTGCTCGCCATCTTCGGTTAAGCAAACAACAGAATACTCGTGCAAAACTTTTTCGAACCCTTTCCACCTGTCAGATTTTTTTTAACTAGATATAGGAGGACGAAAATCGAGCGCGGAGATTGGCTGGGGTGCACAGTTTTTGCTCAGCCAAAGGAACACCTTCCCTGTAAATTTTCTTTATGTAATATTAATTACTCTGTTGCATATCTTTGTCGACTTTTTTTTTCATAGACATGACATACAATTATGCAATTTTTATCTCATAAGACACCCGATATAACATTTGAATACATTAGTATAGTTCATGGCTCAAGAAAGTAGAATCATCCACATGGAAAGCGATGCAGTTTATATAAGAAACAATGTTTCTTAAATTGACTACCTAAACACACAAGTTAATAAGATTACCTAAACATACAAATTAATAAGATTGAATAATCATAAAGCAATGTTTCCCTAATTTCATACTTGCAAAAAAACCTCTCCAAGATTATGGCCAATGTGTTATTCAAAGATGATTCAAATTGGATCCATGAAGAATAATCACATCACCATAACTATATCAAAACAAGACAAAAACTTCGAATTCTAGAGCATAGAGCAATAAGAAAAACCTCTAAACAATGACAGTTGGCAACTAGTGTGGAACGACGAGGACCTTGGTCAAAGCACGCTGAATGAGGCCCATGGAGACTGCGTAGGAGACGAAACTAGCCCATGGGAAGCCTGGATCAGGAAAATGAGGCAATTCCTGATGCGCGATGAGCACCATCGCTGGGCAAAACCCCTCGAGAGGGAGAGGCCTCGAGCGTTTGGTCGCATGGGAGCCGGGAAACCGTGGGGAAAAAGGCTAAAGGCAGGACCCATGCTCCAAAACCGGCAGTATTTATCAGAGACCACCCTTGGGCGGTAAGCAGATTTGGCAAAAAATGAGTGATTCCACTCAGTGCCCGACGCATGGCAAGCGGAGGAGAGAGAAAATCGCCGCTCATCGAGTGCTAAGAGTCGAGCAAGTCAACCGCACAAAACAAGCGAATGGCGTCGGATCTGGGAACTCCAAATCTAATGGCTAAGAACGCGCCCGATGAAAGAACTGGATTCCACAGGGGATTAAGCCGCAATCTATAAGAATTTGAGGTCCGATTTGATTGCTAAGGTGGTGGACAAGTTGTTTCTCGACGTAACCGAAGAACCGAACCGACGAGGGAAACACTGGCACAGTTCATTGGAAAACAAGTGGCCACTCCTTGTGAGCCGATGACCATGATGCAAAGACAAGGAATTCCAAGTGAAAAACAACAGCTGACCCGATGGAGGTGGAAGGGGAATCAAACAGTTGTGAGGCCGATTGGTTTTAAAGCCATTAACAGACAGAGGAGGAGATACAGAAGACAAAGAAGAGAAGGAAAAGAAGAAGACAGAGAAAACGAAGAAGAGACAGTGAAGAAAAGAGAAGAAAGATAGAGAGCCGAGCTGACCTGCTGCATAAGGCCGCATCAAGCCATCCCCGAGAGGATCTGTCAGGAACTGAGCACCACATTAAGCTCCTCCCATTAAAGACCAGCGAGGTCAAAGAGCTGGTAAAGAAAAGAGTCTGTGTACTCTAGTGGCTTGGGGAATCCAAGAACCACCCTGCCAAAAAATTCTATTCCAGGAGACTTAGATTGATCTCCTCATTGTAATTCTCTACTTTAAAGACACAATAAAATAAGGCCACCACTAGGAGCTGGACCGAAGATGTAGCCCTACAGGATAGGGTGAACTCCTTATTAATTTCTTGTGTTCTTGTATTTTCATACTGTGTTTCTCTGTTGTTTTCCATTTCTAGTGTCTGTGTATTTAGCAATCTGATCAATCTGTTGCCTAAAATGACATAGACACACACTAGCACATGAGTCTGTAATACCTTCAATTAATAATTCTTTAACTGAGATCACTCATAGCGTGATTATCAGATCAAGAGGTATCAGAGCATGTTGTAATGTTAGACAAGCTTGTATTGGTTTAGCTATTGAATGCTCACTAGATCAAAGCTCAAATTAGGAGAAGGAGAGTTGGTCTAAACTAATCCTTAAATTTGGAGAGTCTATCCTCGGAAGACAATGTCAGAGGAAGGTTTTGTGAGGCCAGACCTTTAATTCATAGAAAGTTTCCTAGTCATAAAGTCCATGGTAGAAGAAATGTATAGGGACTTTAGAAAACACAAGGATGAAGATTCATCAGGCTCTAAACAAGACAAAGAAGAAGATGAGTATCGCTTCCATGACCACTCCAAAGGAAAAGGGAAAGAGGAAAGCTTTCTCACACCTCCTAATAGCCCTGTGCATAACAAGAAAGCATCGTTAATCAAGCTAGATGTCAAATTTGATTTGCCTATATATGATGGAGAGCTAAATGTAAAAAAGTTGGACAATTGGATTAGACAAATTAATGTTTATTGCAGACTACAGAACATCGACTCAGGCAAGAGCAAGATTTAGCTGGCAAGCCTACGCCTAGGAGGCACTGCCTTGGTTTGGTGGGAAGGCAAAACCCAAGCTGACATGAAAAGACATGGTAAGACCATCTTTGTCTAGAGTGAATTTGTTTCTGCAATCAATACATAGTTCTATCCATTGGCCTACATGCAACAAGCCATGATGACTTGGCAAACTCTTCGGCAGTTGAAAGGGCAAAGTTTGCAAGGGTACACTCAAGAATTTAGAAAGAGAGCATTGATTCTAGGAATGTCATTAGACTCACCAGAGACTCTTCTGAAGTACATTGGTGGTCGACACAACTACATGAGGCATACCATCATCATGTTTAATCCCACTAGTATAGATGAGGTATTTGTACAAGCTACTCATCTAGAAGCTAGAGGAAAAACTGGAAATCCAGAAGTTGGGGGACCATCCCAACCCACTGCAAGCAAGAGCAAGGAGAAAAGAAAGCAAAAGTGGAAAGCAAGGAAGGCTAACACTGCACAGAAGAACAAAGCTTCATGCACTCACTATAAAAAAGATGGGCATGATGATGAGCATTGTTGGGTTCTACATCCAGAGCTGAGACCTAAGAAGTTCGAGGGCAAGAAGAAGAAGACTGCTACAGCTATTCAGAAATATTTGGGGTCAGATTCGGGAGATGAAACAACCATTGCAACCACAGGTACAAAAGATAAGAATTCTGAAGCATCTACTAGTAATTCTGCTCAATCTATTATTGATGAAGAAAATGAGAGAAAAAGACATAAGCTTTTCCATATTTGAGTTGCTTCCAAATATCAAAAAATGATACTTTGTTTGATAGTGGCTCACAAGTAAATCTAATTTCTAAAGAAATTATAAAGAAGTTGGGATTAGCAACTGCACCTCACAAGAAACCATACCCATTAAGATGGTTGAATGATAAAGCACAACTACAAGTGACTAGACAGTGCAAACTCAAGTTTTCTTTTGGGTTAGCATTTGTAGATGAGGTTGAGTTAGACATAATTCCTTTAGTTATATGTGGAATTGTTTTAGGAAGTTCTTACTTGTATGGTAGAAAAGCTATTTTCTATAGAGCTAAGAACAAGTATCTACTTGTTAAAGATGGAATCAAATACTTCGTAAGAGCTCATAAGCTCAAGAATAATTACACTCTCATAAACTCAGGGCATATGAAAATAATGATAAATTCATGCAAACAATTCTTACTGATGGTTGTAAAGAAAAAGAAACCTGATAAAACCAATGTATTTGAGGGTTGTAATGCTAAACAGCGAGCTGATATAGAAAAGGTTGTTTCAGAGTATGATGTCTTATTTCAAGAACCTAAAGGTATACCACCCAAAAAG
This sequence comes from Pinus taeda, assembly GCA_000404065.3. NCBI lineage: Eukaryota > Viridiplantae > Streptophyta > Pinopsida > Pinales > Pinaceae > Pinus > Pinus taeda. The sequence continues at coordinate 44,526 of APFE030612653.1, read as the reverse complement.
GAAATAGTACATGATATTATTTTGCAGCAAGATGCTCCATTGCCTAACATTGGAATGTACAAGTTATCTGCTTTAGAGAATGTTGAAATCAAGAAGCAGGTGCAGGAGTTGCTCGAGAAGGGGTTCATCAAGCCTAGCACATCACCATGTGGGTCACCAATCGTTTTGGTGAAAAAAAATAATGGCTCATGGAGAATGTGCATTGACTACCGAGCACTGAATATGATAACCATCAAAAATCATTATCCGCTTCCTTGCCTAGATGATCTTTTAAATCAATTGAAAGAAGTTGTTTATTTCACCAAGATGAACTTGCACAGTGGATACCATCAGGTCAGAGTTGCAGAACAAGATGCATGGAAGACTACTTTCAAAACAAAGCAGAGAGGATTGTATGAGTGGCTGGTTATGCCTTTTGGCTTGACTAACGCTCTTGCTACATTCATGAGATTAATTAATGATGTATTCAGACCTTTTTTTAATGATTTTGTTATTGCGTATCTAGATTACATTCTGATTTTTAGTAAAACGTGGGAAGAACACTTAAAGCATATTAAGCAGACACTAGATGTTTTGAAAAGAGAAAAACTTCATGTTAAACTCTCAAAATGTGAATTTGGAAAAACATCCCTAAATTACTTGGGTCATATAGTAGGGGGTGGTGAATTAACAATAGATCCCTCTAAGGTGGCAGTCATTGCAAACTGGCCTAAACCCAAGTCTGCTACAAAAGTGAGAAGCTTCTTAGGGGCAACACAATATTGGAGGAAGTTCATTTCTAACTTTTCCTCAATTGCAGCTCCTTTACATGCTTTAACAGGATTGAACAAAGTGTTTCAGTGGGGAGGCAAACATCAGAAAGCCTTTGACACCTTGAAAGAAAAGATTATTACAACACCTGTACTAGCACTGCCTGATTTTCAATGACCATTTGAGATCCAAATGGATGACAGTGACTATGCCATGGGAGCAGTGTTGACACAGCACGGTAAACCCATATGTTATCATTATGATACTTTTAATCCTGTAGTAGTTAACTATCCTACATATGATAAAGAATTGTATGCATTAGTTCAGAGTGTGAAAAAGTGGAAACATTACTTAATGGGCAAAAGAGACAGTAATACATATTGATCATCAACCACTTCAATATCTACACTCCCAAACTAAGTTGCAGCAATAAAGACACTATAAATGGATGGGTTTTCTACAACAGTTTCATTTAGTCATCAGATATAAAAAGGGCATACACAAGAAAGTTACAGACATGTTATCTAGACCCATTATAAATGCATCTACTATACTTAAGCATAATTCTACGTTACATGAAAGGTACATTGAACAATATGCTCAAGATATAAACTTTAGAGATGTATATGCAACTTTGAGTCAAGGCAAATGGGTAGAGGAATTAGATTATCATGTGAAGGACCGACCCTTATATCATTGTGGGAAACTCTACATTCCACAAACTGAGAGAGTAAAAATAATTAGAGAAGCACACACTTCTCTAATATCAGGTCACTTTGAGGTAAGTAAAACATTTGCACAGGTGCAAGGATTTTGTTATTGGCCAAAAATGAATGAGACAATTTCTAGATATGTAAGAGGGTGTACTATGTGTGCTAAAACCAAGCCCAGTAACAAAAAACTAGTCTTATACACTCCATTACTAGTTCCTTCTCACCCTTGGGAAAGTGTTTCCATGGATTTTGTTGGAGGACTACCTAAATCTAGGAAAGGTCATGATTATCTATATGTTGTGGTGGATAGGTTCAGCAAAATGTGTATTTTGATACCTCGTAATAAACAGATTACAGCTGAACAAACTGCAAAACTGTTCTTTGAACATGTAGGGATTCATTTTGGATTACGCACTTCCATTGTATCTAATCAAGACACCCGATTTGTGTGGAAGTTTTGGTCAAGTCCGTGGGAACTAATAAACACCAAACTAAAGAAAAGCACAACTTTTCATCTACAAACTGATGGCCAGACAGAAGTAGTTAACAGGATAGTGATCCAGTTACTCAAGGGATATTGCAGAAAACATCCTAAGCTTTGGGATGAACATTTGTGTTATGTGCAACATACTTACAACAGAGCAAAACATTCTTCTACAAAAAGATCTCCTTTGAGACCTGTTTTGGTTTCACGCCAAGGTCTCCTTTGGATTTTGTCTTTGGTAAAGATACCACAGTTGAGGGACACAGTAATGTGGACAAGGCAACTACATTCATTGAACAAATCCAAGGGATCCACCAGGCAATATAGGAACAACTGGAAAAGAGCCAAGCCAAATACAAGGCTAGGCATGACAAACATCAGATGGAGCATAGTTTCCAAGTTGGTGACCAAGTTTGGTTGTATATCAGCAAGGATAGGATGCAAGGTGAAGATAAGAAGCTAAAGCCTATCAGATATGGACCCTTTAAGATACTTGAGAATATTGGTGAAAATGCTTTCCACCTTGATCTACCAACTTACATGCACATCTACTCATTCGTAAATGTAGATTGCATGAGATTGTTGAAACCTTCTCTAATTGAGGATCCCGAAGAGCAGAGTCAATTTCCTTCTATTGATGACCTACTACCCAAATATCTTAATGAATTGCAGGAAGACATAGTGTTGGACAAGAAGGTGAGGATAACATGCAGAGGAGATGTTGAGTACCTCAAAGTAGCCCTCAAAGGTTCAAAGCCGAGCAGTGCAAAGTGGATTGAGATTGAACAAGTGAGACAACAATACTGTCACTTAGTCGATGCTTTAAAACCAACTTTTGGTGGTCCAAACGCTTTTTAGTGGGAAGGCCATGATCCGAATTGGATCCATGAAGAATAATCATAGCCCCATGATTGTATCAAAACAGGACAAAGACTTTGAATTCTAGAGCATAGAGCGATAAGAAAAACCTCTGAACTATGGCAGTTGGCAGCCAACATGGAACGACGAGGACCTCAGTCAAAGCGCGTTGACTGAGGCCCATGGAGACTGTGCAGGAGGTGAAACTAGCCCCTGGGAAGCCTAGATCAAGAAAAGGAGGTAGTTTTTTATTGCTATTCGCACATCGCTGGGAAAAACCCCTCAATAAGGAGAGGCCTCGATCACTCGGTCGCATGGGAGCTGGGAAAATTGTGGGGAAAAAGACTAAAGGCTAAAGGTGGGACCCACGCTCCAAAACTGGGGGTATTTATCGGGGGAACCCTTGGGTCGTAAGTAGATTTGGCGAAAAAGGAGTGATTCCACTCAGCGCCCAATGCATGGCAAGTGGAGGAGAGAGAAAACTTCCACTCATCACGCACTAATGGTTGAGCAAGTCAACCACACGAAACGAGCGAATAGCGTTGGATCTGGGGGTTCCAGATCTAATGGTTGAGAACATGCCTGATGAAAGAACTAGATTCGACAGGGGATCAAGCCGCGATCTATAAGAATTCGAGGTCCTATTTGACCACTGAGGTGGCGGACGAGTCGTTTCCCGACGTAACCGAAGAACCAAACCGACGAGGAAAAAGCTGGTGTAGTTCATTGGAAGACAAGTGGTCACTCCCTGTGAGCCAATGACCATGACGTAGAGACAACGATTTCCAAGTGAACAACAACAAGTGACCCAATGGAGGTGGAAGGGGAATCAAATAGTTGTGAGGCCGATTGGTTTTAAAGCCATTAACAGACAGAGCAGAAGATACAGAAGACGAAGAAGAGAAGGAAAGGAAGAAGACAGAGAAAATGAAGAAGAGATAGTGAAGCAAAGAGAAAAACGATAGAGAGCTGAGCTGACCTGCAGCATAAGGTAGCATCAATCCATCCCCGAGAGGATATGTCGGGAACTGAGAACCACATTCGGCTCCTCCCATTAAAGACCAGAGAGGTCAAAGAGCTGGTAAGGCAAAGAGTCTGTGTACTCTAGTGGCTTGGGGAATCCAAGAACCACCCTGCCAAGCAATTCTATTCCAAGAGACTCAGATTGAGCTCCTCATTGTAATTCTCTGCTTTAAAAACACAATAAAATAAGGCCACCACTGAGAGTTGGACCGGAGATGTAGCCCTCGAGGATAGGATGAACTCCTTATTAATTTCTTGTGTTCTTGTATTTTCTTGCTGTGTTTCTCTGCTATTTTCCATTTCTAGTGTCTGTGTATTTTACAATCTGATCGATCTGTTGCCTAAAATGACATAGACACACACCAGCACATGAGTCTATAATACCTTCAGTTAATAATTCTTTAACTGAAATCACTCATAGGGTGATTATCAGATCAAAAGAGTTAGGTTCAAAGAGTTAGGTTAGTGACCAATAAAAGTAGAGTGAGCCAGTGATGAATCATCAACATCACACCAAGTTACCTTTTCTATATAATCGAAATTAAATATGTCACAAATTTCCTAAAGTATATAAGAGCAAGTTTAATGGCTCCATGCTACCAAGATGGGTTAACTAGATGAAGCACTATTTCTCCATCCAAGACATTATCACTAGAATAGTAGAATTTTGGTGGGTGTTGTGTAGTTGGATTGAGAGCATTACAAATAGTGGCCATGTCACAAGAAGTCTTATATGTGATACATTACATAGAGCTAATTTTTAAACACCATTTATGCTCACCTTGAAATTGACATCTATTTTGTCAAGTTGTTGATCGAGTTGCACCAAATAGGAATAATCAATATGATATTATGCCCTATGATTAATTTTCTATTGACATAAACGGCATGCCTAGTTACTTTTTGAGAGAATTTCTTATCATTGGTTTAAGGGAGGACATTTGAGAACAAATATTGATGGTTCACCTAACTACATGGTTGGAAACCTATAAGTGAGCTATGGAAGCATAACTTGTGGTAATTGTATAAACCAAAAACCCACATCATTCTTATCATGTCCCCCTTTTATATTTACACCTACTCCTTGAACTTCCTAACCCTTAAGGTTCCATAGGTTGACCTTGACAAAAGAAATTGAATACCCATGATTTAAATTTTTTCATCACAATGATGTGTAATGGGTCAACTGATATATATGTAAGGAATAAAATTATTTTTCATAGACATGACCTAACCTAACATGCATCAGGAAATTTTAGAGGAAGTCATCCTAAATCAAGATCTAGTAAAGACTACAATTCTTCCTTCTAAAGCAATCACCTTGAAGCCTTCCCATGATGAACCCTGAATTTCCCAACATGATTCATTAGGATTTTTCACTTCCTAAACATTAACCTTGTTTTCCTATATCAAGAACAGAAAGGTCATTTCTTTTATCAATAGTGTCATGTCTCAGAATTTTATCATTGCTGAGTTGCCAGAAAAAACATCATTTTGATTACGTGGTACACAATTTTCAAATAATTATAGTCAATTGAAATTTGATGAAATGTGATATTGATAGTGAGAAGATGAAACTTCAAATGGGGTACTATTTTCTTAAACCAAACATATTCACTATTGGGAAGGATGGCATTATGTATCTCTCAAAGAAAAATGGTAATCAAGATTAGGTATCGTTATAATGGATCTCAAGGATTTGTCATTAAAATAGATTAGTAATTGAGGTAAGGTTTATGGGAATGGTGTTGATGTAACTCTTACTTGTTTTATATGTGAAATCATATTTTATTATTGTTTTTAGGTAGATATTTAGGTAGTTTGATATATTATCTTTAGCTAGTTAACTTCATACATTTTATTATATTGGTGTGTTGTTGAGATATTCACTTAACATATAGAATATATGTCCAAAATAATTTTTATATCTTGAAACATGACTTGATGTATATCTTAACATGGTATCATAGTAAGTTTGTGCATGAGTCTATCATGGGAGAGACTAGGTATATGAAACCCATGGGGAGTACAAGAGTATATTGAAGTATCTTGTTTCTAGGGTGTGTGCATGTTTGTCCATCCTTTGAGTGCTTCCTAGGTTTGCAACTTATGTTTAGACATAGTGGTGTGGTATTTATAGATCATTGTGAAGTAGCAAACATGAGTTACACTGTGTGATATTTGCATGTAGTATGGAGAGACTATATTGTACATGTCCAAGGAATTTTGTATAAAGAACTTGAGTGCACTTGTGTAAGGAACTCACATTAGAGGTTTGTTTTGAGATAATGAAGATTAAGTTGGAAGGGATTTTATTTATCGCCTTTTCATAATTAAATGATTCCTAAAAAATTGTAGCGAAACATCATCTTTCCCATTTAGATAGTCTGTAGAGAATTTACATCCTGAAATTATGGTAAGCTATGAAAATTTTCTTCCTCATATACTAGGTGCTCTTAGTGACGCGTCAAAGAAAGTGTCGAAAATAAAAATACTATGCATTCATTGCATTCTATGAGCATATGGGAGTAGAACAAGGATGATGGTGCTTACTAGGGATGAATATATTCGTGCATGTGAGGGGGCTATTGAGCTTGTATAAATATTTGTGATTATTGTTGGATGGCTAATAATTGACCCAATATTACCTCCTTTCATTGAAACTGCGACTATCGACTTTGGTCTACATTTTAGTGAGCTTCAGGAAATTACTCATGGCTTCTCTACTAACATAATAGAGGTTATGTGTGAAATATTTACATAATACCTCTCATGTGTTGTTCCTTTGGCATTTGCTTTGTGTAACCTTGATGATGGATTGGCAGTGGATATTGATGAGTCTAAGGGTTTTCGATAATCTTATCTTATCCACATTAGGTCCTCCTTTTATGTTAAATATCTTATCTAATGTAGGAAGAACCATTATGGTTATAAATGATGGTATTGTTATCTTATAGGAGTCGGATTTGGCACATCTAGCTGCAAATTTTATGATTGAATTCACACTTAGGATGAGGAAGTAGGTGCTAGCACAACATGCATGACCGTATTAATTGGTGAGATTTTTTATATAGTTGAAGCTTTTATTGACAAGGATTTTCACCCTACTCTAATTTAAAGAGCTTACAGTAAAGATAAAGGATAATATTGGTGTTCTTGAAAGGATTGTTATTCCTATTGATATGAATGACCACCAAATAATGTTGAAAATGGCAAAAATTTGTATTCGAACAAAAATTATTGGCCAATTTGGATACCTCATTAAGGATATGCAAATTCATAAAACCACTACTATGGGTGTTGATATTGGGAATTGGTTGTGTGAAGTTTATATAAAGAACTATGTTAAAGTAGAGAAGTTTCTTAGAGGTTAGTTAGAAAATTCAAAGGTTCTTAGGGGTGTTATGTTTATCAAATATGTCGTAGCACTTGGTAAAATGAAGATAAAATTTGAAGTCAAAAAGTTCCTCAATGAGAGACTTTTGATTGGAAGGTGACATAATTAAACTAGCATACCATTGGACCTCATGGTAAACACTTTGTATCATTTTTTAGTGCATGTTTAGTGAACTAAAAATTTTGTTCTCAAATTTTCTTGACATTTGTAAACATATTTAACCTAGTGAACTAAATAGTTTACTATGATTTTGTTAGAATTGACAACTCATAGAGTAGTGGAACATCAAAATTATGTTTCAACTAAAATGAAAACAAATATGACAAAGATGAATATGAAGAAGATGCCCATGACGTAAAAAGTTGTAGAAGAAAAGATGGAATTTTATTCATGTATGTATGTGTTATTAATTCTTGCTCATGTATGCAATAGTGTTGTAATTATTTTGTGATGTAAACATTAATCATGAGTCTACATAGTGATAAGTGTTGTAGCTAGAAATGAGTTCTGCATAAGAGTTTTTCTCCTCAAGCTATTTTCCAAGTTCTGCATAACAAGTCCACTTTGGCATTTGCATACTAAAAGTAAGATTAAGATCAATACATTTTGTATCCAAACTACCTTCCTAGAGATATGACGAGTATAGTGGATGGAACCCATGTATCTTGATAAATGGACGTAGATCCATAAGATGGTGAGTGACTCATCCTTCACGATCATATTGATATTAGACCTTATTGTAAAAATAGGTTATAAAATAACCTGAGGTATCAATGGTATGATTAGTTTACAACCAATACATGATAAAAATTCCTAAAGTGAAAGGAGGAGCATGTACACTTTTTGAGGTGGAAGCAGTTGTTCCATTATTCTCACTTAAGAATGCAAGTGTTGATTGCAGCCTAAATTTTTTGAAGTGGAAACATGAGTTGACAATAGGAGGGATAGAGAGGTCTTGAATACAACATATAGTTCTTTGGATATTTGTCCAAGAATAACTAGTAATGGTGTATGCTAAATCACTATGGCTATACAGGTTGGTTGGTGGATGAAAAGCGAAGTTAAAATTTTGTGACTTGAGTAATAACAAAATCATGACCATATTTTAATGTCATCAACACATTGTATTTATAGCAAGTCTTATATCATGTTTAAGTTAATATAGTGGTCCATGAAAATGTTTGAGTAGGTACCCAATATCTCCATGAGGAGGAGTGTTGTACTCGCATCTATTTAACATGAAAAGGGAATATGATTGTAGGGCTCATGTGTCCCTATTACTAGTATGCATTTTCAATTTTAGCTAAATAGGCTCTATTAGAGAGTTCTTTAACACTCAAAGGAGTGGTTCATGTGTTCGTTGGATTCTCTATGAGTGGAGGATATTGTTGGGTGTAGACTTTGGGAGGTGAAGTTTTACATTTAGGTGGAGTTTGTTGATAGACAAGAGGTAGATTTTGATAATCATAAGGCACTTTGGCTTGTAGTGGAGTCTGTGCTTCAAAGAAGTAGTTGAAGACCTCAATCATGTAGATTAAGAAAAGTAGTCGTTAAGGGGCACTGTTAGAGCATGTAACTCCTACATGTCTTTTGCACGTGATCATATTTTTATTGTTGATATTATGGTCACTATTAGGTATAGATGGTTCTCTATGTAGAGCCTATTTCATAGTTTGTAGGAGGTAGTTAGATCTAGTTCGCTTGATGGATTCTCTCCAACTAGTTAGCTTCCTAGATTAGTGTTTGGTAGAGCGTTAATGTTTGATTGAGATATTCAGAAATCATATGTCGAAGATAGCTTTCATATCTTGAGACATAATTTAATGTATTTATATTTGTATTATTACCTATTTAATATAGAGGGATTCCCACAATTTTTGTGTCTCTAATCTATTGTCACATACCTTAACAAATGGAATAGTGAAATTGTGTCTCCAATATTCATGATCTATGAATTAAAGAAGAGTGGTTATGGTTATGGTGCATGATACATATATGGTGTACTACAGATCTATTTGTTGGTTTAATAAATCTTTTATATTCCTACCATATTTGTAATAAAATCATTAGTAATCCATATAATTATATTTGATTTATTGGTTGGTTAATTAGGCAATCATATCCCTACCATAGTTGTAATGATTTAATAATTAGTAATCCATATAATTATATTTGATTTGCAATTTAATTAATTCTAATGCATATGAACACAAGTTATTGATTTATTAGACGGGAAGTGGATTGGATGCAGAAAAGCAGAAACTAGGTATGTTATGAGTGGATTTGTTTGTGTAGTTACCCGTTAACAAGATCACACATCTACATAAGTATATAGACAATGAAAGAGATCAAATCAACATAAGTATATAGACAATGAAAGAGATAAAATCACCAAATGTTACGAAACCAATTGCTAATTCATTCATATAGTTAGCTTGTCCATATCATTGAGGCACATGCTTGGTGTAGATCATTGAAAATGCATGTATGGTCGATTGAATACTTGCATGTGTAGATTACTTTGGTGGGTCATAGCGATTCATGTGGATATTTCAAAATACGTGTTAGGTCAGCTGAAGACTTGCACGTGCAGATTCCTATGGTTGGTAAGGGTGATTTATAATATGGAAAATGTCTCTCGTACTTTCGTCAAAGCAAAATGGGCGACGGTAAAGTGATCTGAAGAGGTTGTGAAGAATGCTATAAAAAACGCTATATGGAACCATTCACCAAAGTTGCTTCTTTTTAATTGAATATTGTTGGCATTCTACTATACCCTTATATAGAATTGCATCTGGAAGCTAATATAATGCATGACATATGTATGTCATGTGAATTTTGATGATGGTTATAATTTCTTAGATAAAATAGCACATAACAATATATTCTATATTCATTAATGAGGAAATTTACACACATATTTATACAAGCAATAGCCTCAAGATAGAAATTCTATCTTAGACGTATAGTAGTGTGGTTGAGAGATTCTCTCAACCACACACTAAACTAGAAGAAACTAAATTCTAGCTAATTCCTATTATGTAGGAACAAACTCCTCAAATGGAGAATTACAACCATAGACAAGTAGGAATTAATTATTTCTAACTCCCCCCTTAATGACTACTTGTCATGATAGTCAAATCCACCACCATCAGGCGAATTGCATGTACAGAACCTCCAAAACACAATCTGCCTCCCTCGGACAGATTCACAACTTCTCTGATCTACCTCCTCTCGCAAATCGTCAAACGAAGATGAGGATTCCCGCGGATCCCCTTGAAGGTGAATTGGCATGATATTTCCATAAAATTCCGCACCAGTATGGTATTTTGGCACAGTGGTGCTATTAATGGCCTAATAGACGCGCCAGTTGCGCATCTTGGCACGACTGTTAGCTCGAAAAGTGCACCAATCCCCTTCTACTCAGAAAATTAAAAATTATCTGAGTTCGAGCCAGGTATTCTGCAGTCCACCTGCTCAATTGAGCACAAAGCTCTCGTGTACACCCGGCCACAAAGGCACCTTAAGCCACAGAGGCGATTCTGCCACAAAGGCAAGCTGGTCACAAAAGCACTTCAGCCACAAAAACTCTATAGATGGTTTCTGGCTCACCACCAAACCTCACTTTACAGTGACAAAAGATGGTTTCAGGCTGACCTTAAACCATTACAAAGTGGTTTTGAGATCACCACGAACTTTCAAATGCCTTTAAAAAATTTACATTTCATTCCACATTTTGGAGTTTCTGGGTACATACAATGACCATCACAACAACTGGACTTATTTATAACATGCTAGGGAGTCTATTCCACAAACCACACTAATTCAAACAAACATCTATTTTGCTATCCACCATAAACGTTGTCGCTGCTCGTTTACCTCATCTGTGAGGGGTCCACTGAAAAAGAAACCGGAACATAGGCACTCACAACCACACGAAGAGAACACAATTTTCCCTTCAAGAACAATAATCCAGGACTCCACGGTCCAATCCTCCATTGCATTTCAGTATCCAATTCTCCTGGCATCGCAACATAATGCCACTTCCCCTACTCACAGTATCAAGGCTAATCACTGTTTTCAAGTATACTACCTCATGCTTGCTAACAATCTGCAACACGATCTCGATCATCCGCCAATCTCTGATGTAGCTCCAATTGATGTCATTTTCACTGTCATGTGTTCACCATTCCCTGCAAATTTTCTTAGTGTTGGAATGACCAGTTCCAACACAAATTCAGAATTGTGACAATAGTTGGTCAAACCAAAGTCACTTCAATAATAACATAAAATACCATGACATGAAATACTTATTATGAAAATTAGTAGCATTTACTTCATGGCCAAATAGTAAGAGTAGAAACCAGGTCGCCCTTGCTGGAGGACAAACGAAGAGCAAAAAGATGGGTTGACACACCCCCAATCACCCAAAACTGCTCATTTCTCCACCAATCATCAATACCAACCCCACTCCATCGCATCTCCAAAACACCAGTTGTAATGATACACACAAAGAGAGCAATAAACCACAAACTAGCATTATTGCTAATCTCTGGAATTATAAATTTTCCAGTGAGCAAGATAAAATAGCACACAACAATATATTCTACATTCATTAATGAGAAAATTTACACACATATTTATACAAGCAATAGTCTCAAGATAGGAATTCTATCTTAGACGTACAATAGTGTGGTTGAAAGATTCTCTCAACCACACACTAAACTAGGAGAAACTAAATTCTAGCTAATTCCTATAATGTAGGAACAAACTCCTCAAATGGAGAAACACAACCATAGACAAGTAGGAATTAATTATTTCTAACTTTCTTGTGTCTCAATAAATTGGTACATTCATGATATACATTATGTATGTTTCTATAGTTTATGAGTAATAAAATATTGAGCTGTGTATTGACTTGTGTATATGGAAATGCGTTCAAGACTATGGGAGGAGAAATACCATTAGAATTTTTCAATTACTATAAAAGAATGTTGCCAATAAAATGGGATTATTATTTCACACTACAAGCCTCTAGAGTTGTTATAATTACTAATTTAAAATCCCAAAGAAACATGTGCTCATCACTAAAAACCCGAGCTCAAAGTCACTATAATGTGAGATTTTTCTCGATGAAAATATTTAAATAAATTCATAGTATTTAATAACATATAATTTGATTCCTATTTTGTTGAAATTTCTGGACCTCTACTTCTATTTCCATTTCAGCAAGATCATAAAGATAGAAAACAACTTCATTACCCTTACAATGGATAAAAAATGCATGGAAAACACTCATTTAAATATATCTTAAAATTAATGGCCTTGGAGGCCATTGGTATGTTTAGATTTTTTACAATACTAAATTGACATTCATGAATAAGTAATTTAAGAAATAATTTCAGTGCTTCACTAACTTTCTCCTGCGTCAAGTCCTTACTTGCATTATTCCAAGGTGGGTTATGACTTCCTTATTACAGGGTAGTAGTGTCCTACGAAGCTAGCAACCGACGAGCAGAAGGGTGGGTTATCTGTCTTGGCTTATAACTCGAGACCTCTGCTGCCAAATCTCGTTTGCCCATGAATCTTTCATGTATTGTTTGTCCATTCGATTACCGTCTTGCTTTTTGTCAGATTTCGCACGAGTAACGACCTGGTGAGGCAGTCAATCAGTCGTACTAGTTGTATTGACGATAGTTTTAACTGGTGATAGTGATGGGGATAGAGCGGCTGGTGCTATTTGTTTACTTGAAGTTAGCAACCTACTTGCCTGTGTCAATTGTGTTGATGGTAGGGATTCACGGTCCAAGGGTTAGTTTGGAGATTGGTTTTCACAGGTCTGGCGGTCTATTCCTGAGTAAGCATGATTTCTTTAGTTTAAATAATTTCACTTACCTGCTATCAACGTTTCTAAAGATGGCCTCTTCAAGCTCTTCAACTGCCATCATTAGGCTCTCTAACTTTGCCACTGTTTCTATTAGCAAAGCAGAAAAGCTAACAAGAGGAAGGATCTCCATAAATGAACAACTGCTTTGCTTCATTTCTCTCATTTCACATATTTTAGCAGCTCGATCTCTTGACGTATCTATTTGTACGCCTTCTCTCTGCATACTAATTCCAATTGACCCTCTATTTATCAGATCAGTCTGTTTTGCCAGCTTTGGTAGTGAGGAGGCCTGTAAATTTTCCGTTCTAGTTAATCCTTCCAAGAAATTTTGTGGAAATCTCAAGGGCTTCTCCTCCAGAACTATCCACCTCTTACTATTGATAAAAAGCTCTGGCTGAAGATTCAGGGAACTTTGCAGATTCTCCACCACTGCTCTTAACCGATCCATCATTAAATGTGGACTTTTACTTCTTCTGGTCTTCCTTATTCTCTCAGCCAGTTCACGGAGAATGTTTGCGGCTTCTCTGCCCATGTCAATGAATGACGTTTTCAAATTTTCTCTTACTGCAAAAGGAGCCTGAACAAATAACATGATCACCAACGATTATATGATACGAAATTAATCAGTGTACAAAAATGTAATAGTATTGCATTGGAATTTCGACCAATACCTGAATCTCAGATTTTGAAAATTCATGTAAAGCCTTCACACAGTAGGCGCAATGTCGGGTCATGTTTCCCTCTTTTTCATAGAGATTCCATGGATATCTGAAGAAGAAACGTCCATGTGGTGGCTCCCAGATGGCAAACCTTGCCTGTGAAATTCACATAAGTTTCTTATTAAACGAATCACCAAGTTTATATAATAGGAAACGACAATACAAGCTTATGCAGTATGATATTTATCAATGACTCTTCCGTGGCTTTCGAGTTCAGCACAAATTTACAAGCTCTTGGAACCTCATCATAGCCTGATTCCTGGCAATATTTGGGCTCCACGAAATATTTTGTGACAGATTCTGTTGGTATACGAACAAATTGTATGTTAAAAAATATAGTCATTTTTATATACTACTACTAATTATTTTTACAACATCTGTTACTTTTGGGGAGCATGGCGCTAACGATACAAGAAATGGTTTTGAAATATGCTTACAAACTAAAAAGATACTGTAAGGTAGCCATACTTAATTCGATTGCAGATTTCAGAAGTTTGGCAGCCATCTTTATTTGTATTATAGATTAGATTGTAGATTTCCGAGGTTTGGCAGCCATCTTTATTTGTATGATTTAAGAATATTTTGAAATATGATCATAAAATTGAGCTTATTTTTATTACCTTATTTTAATTTCAAAATATTATCAAAATCTACAGCAAATATTTATAATAATCAATCTTTAACCTACATGAAAATTAAAAACATTTCACTTATTGTTGTTTCTGGTCACGCATTACCTTCCAGAGATTTAGCTAATCCTTCCATGTTACATAAAATGGAATTTTGAAGATCATCTCCAGCCCACACAGGAAAAATGATCACGTTAATAGTCAATGAGAGCGCACAACCTATCACAATCATAGACATCTGTTGATACGCCATTTTGAAAATATTTTCAGCACGATAACTAGTAATGGCTACGAGATTGTAGGTGAGAATGAAGAAGACGACCACATAATCCTATTTTTTCTTGATCATAATTGGAAAGGAACGTGAATATGTGGAAAGAAATGTGAATATCCTGAAAATTGAAGAGTCAAATAAACCATGTAGAATTGAATCTTCAAGTATATAAGAATGAGATGGTATTGCCTTATGACAAATATGGAGACACCCTGTTGAAATGTAATTACAACTGTGCGTATTTATTGCAGACCAAAACCACCTATTTTATCGCACTTTCACGGACAGTGGTATTCTCCGAAGGGCACCGATATAGTATGCTAGCTGACGCATGTCCACAAGCTTTTTTCAAAACCACTTTTTTCCTGGAACATAAATCTCGTTTTGTTTGTCTGTGAGATAGGCGTTCGATCGAAATAAAGGCTGTCCACCTTCAATTGAAGCAAAAGCTGCATACAGGCTTGCACATAGAGTTGACGTGAAGTTTTGGCTTTGACCGCCAGTTTTATTTAATAAAACACTTAATAAATAGTTACTCCAGTTCATAAATGTAAGTAAAATTTATAGTTTATTATGTGCGTGAGTATGGCACATTTAAAAGAACAGTATGGTCATGTTTTTTTTATTGTTAAAAAAATATATGCAATGTGGTATGTTTTTTTGGTTGATGTGTGGAGAGAACAAGGTAAGGAAAGCAGGCAGCAGTCCGTGAGAAAAAAATACACAGTTGGAAAAACGAAGGGGAATATGCAATACGCAGCAACATAAATATATCGGTTTAATGCGCAGTAGCTTGATTGAAATTTTTTTGTTGATGCTTGATTGAAATTTTTTTGTTGATTGAAATGTAATGTGAAGAACGCAGTAGGGTATATGTAAGGAAATTTTTTTTCACACAGCAGTGAATGTAATTTTTTATAGTTGAAGATTGTCTTTACAACAGTGAATGTAAGGGAATTGTATATACAATAGTGTAAAATTTTCTAAAGAGAGTAATTTTTTTGTATGGAACTGGAAGTTTTTGGTGAATCTCTTTGGTAAGAGTAAGATGCTTTTGTAACAGTTTATTTTATTAATGAATACAATTTTTTTATGAGTGTGGGAAAAATTTGTTCTTCAGCAAACAAGTTTAGCTTCCCTGTGTTAAGATCCTATGGCAAAACAAAGTATCATTCTCTGTTCAGTTTATTGTTGTTTGGAATCATCAAAAATTCCCAACACACCCAGTATAACAAGTTCACATATTTTCCAGGTAAGTTCCGCAACATAGTTCACACCGACTCCTAAGAATCCCGCCAAAAACGTCGCACAAGATATGTTCAGACCTTTGCTCAACGTAGCACCTGCATTATATTAGCATGGCGCAAAACGTTAATTCATTATAGTTATAGCCAAATAAATGGTCTAGTGATAGGACATACTCATGATACTGTCATATCGAAATTCAATAGTTCTAAATACACCGACCTTTATAAATATTATTGTTAGTTATAATAGTCTATAATAAGAGATGATGATAAAGAGGCAACAACATAGAGAATGAAAAATGTAAATGATATGAAATTTATAACATTACAGAATATTTAAGATGAAGAAAAAGAGTTGGATACTTGCAATCTGAAGTGTAACATGGGGAGGGGGATTGTGTAACTTCATGGATATTCCTCTTTGGGAATTTAGTGCTCACCGTGTTCTTGCTTCGTCTCTATTTGGATGTGTTTATTATGGGTCTAGTGCATCTCATATACAATGTTTAGTTCACAATGAAGTAGGAGAAGAAACTCTATTATGTTATACCATCCACTATTTTACACTTACCGTTTTTAGGAAAATGTAAGAAGCAGTCTATGAACTATTACCATTTTTATTACAAATCGTGGGCGGCGGGGAACACAGCCCAAGAATTCTTCCCCTCTGTCATTACGACATATAAAGAACAATACACTGAATCTTAGTCTACAATGGGTTCCGAGGCAGGCCACTAAAAAATCGAGTGGCCGAACGAGGAGTAAAACTATCTTTTTTTTTTCACGAAAATTTGAGAGTTGTATTTGGCTTAGGAGTCTATTTTTTCCAAAATCCGCTTTAAGATATGTAATTTTTCATTCGTAGTCCATCTTTTTTGACTAGGTAAAATTGCATTGGAATATATTTATTTTAATTTTTTAACTATTTCAATGGTGATACTTAAATATTTGGAGTCTATTTTTTCCACAGTCCGCTTTGATACTTTGATAGGGGAGAGATTCCTAATGTTGTGTAGGGACCAGTAATTGATATAGTACTGGTCCCACCAAACCACCGGTAAATGAGACTTTTGAAACCAAAATTTAAACAAAAATAAATAACATTATATATAAATAAGTATCAATTTATGTCCAAAATTTCCCCATACATTGGCTGGGCCCACAACTCTCCATAAATAGTATTTTACTACTTAATACTGCATACCATATTGACCCAAGTAGAAAACAGCTAAAGCCATAAAGGCTTCCAAACTGGTCTATTCCAGAAGTACAAAGCAGCAGTCACTTCAACCCCCACTCATCGAACTGCAACTTTGCATCCCAAATAAATATGCTTACCTGCACATAACAAAAAGGAATGTATGTCAGCCATAACTGCTATGTTGTTCAACAACTAAACACCCTATGTTCAATAAATGACACCCAACCCAATAACATTTAAACCCAATTTGTTCAATAAATGACTCCCAGAGCCAATAACTGCAATAAATGACACCCAACTCACTCTATTTCTCATTAAAATAGATCAAAGCACATGGATCAACAAAAAACCAATTCCCAACCATTAGATCACATCAAACTAAATCCATACCACACATTCAAAATGAAGCCATTGCAATTCATGTGCATCCATGTCCACCAATTAAATTCAAGTCCCCAAAACTATAAAAGAAGTCCGCCCACTGTTGAAGTTGCATCTTATGCTTTCAAACTATTCAACAAACATGAAGACAACATCACAAAATAGTGGCCAATATATCCAAGTTAGTTATATGAATTACAACTCATTCTTCTTACAGTTCTGCTTTCATTGTTTTCATTTATCAGATTTCTTACATAGCCTGTCTGTCTTGCCATAACTGCTAGAAGGATACCTGGATGGTTTCACAAACAGCCATTGAAAGTCGTTGTTCTTACAGTTTTGTCCATAGGGTTACAATTAACCTTTTTTATACAGAGTTTATGTATGTGTTCTAGCTTATTATGGCAACACTTATTCGATCATCAGCTCCATAGTGATTACAGCTTACGTATCACAGAGGTTACGTATGTCGTGTTAGTACTGTAGTCACAACTTGTTTAGCTTATAGGAATTGAACCTATTGAATACAATTGTATCCATCTAATCAACCAACTTGGTCATAGCTCTGATTACATCTTATGCTTAAAACGTGTTGTTTTTTGTATGTTGAATATGGATATGCTTACCTTACGAACTATGATGAAACGATACAAGCTCTGATCATAGCCTAAGCTGAGTCACTGTTTAGTGATACTAATGAAGCTTGAGACTAATGATAAGGAACATGTATTACTAAGGGTCTATGTTTCTTACATGTTATGATAGTGTTAATTAGGGATATACCTATACAGATTACTTATAAGTTAGAACATGTATACTAGTATGATTATGGTCAGAGTACTGGAATTGATGAAACTCGTGTATCTTACTCAATGTGTGATCTAGTTTGAAGCTAAGTTGTATAAGCTATATAACATAATACATTGAACAAAGGTATGTATCATATTCAATGGATCTCATTCATCTTATCACTAGTAAGCTCTATACACTAAAAAGCTCGTATTAATATCTAAGCATGGTTTTAGTTCACCCTTATCTATGAGTGAGCTAGAACAAAGCTCTATATAATTACATATGTTATATCTATATTAAAGCAGAATCCAGTCTATTAGGGAGATAACAAACCTGTGATACACGTACTTTATCATATCTATACATGTATTTCTTAGGTTAGTACTGATAGGTCAACCTTTAGATGATGTTACTTATAAAATATATGTGCTATTACTTATGCCGAGTGTAATGAGAATGAGACAAGCAAGTGATTAGGTAAACAAGCATGGTTAGAAAGAGTCATGTGTGACTACTGTGTTCTAATTCCATAGCTTGTCATAAGCTTAGATAAGGTACAAAGGTGACAAGCTAATCAATATACAACATGATATCCCGGGGCTCTCGCTCTTAGTCATTCCTATTATATAAATATCTTTTTTCTTATTGGTATATAAAGTATCGTTCTCTCCATAATCAATATATATGGATAGACTGTAATCACTGTATACACATATCGTAATGTAACAAGCTCTGTTTCCTCAATACTTTGATTTCCATGGTTCTACTTATGGCACTGAATCAACCATTAGTAATGATTACACTCTACTCTATAGGATAAGTACATATTGAATAGACCTGCTTATTACGTGTATTCCCTAATCTTTAACAGATATAAGGAGAATGACGTAATTCGTACATGTTTACATACGTCATTGGTTTAGCCGTATAAAGCTATGGAAGGTAAATGGAAAATGATATTTGAAACAACTATCATTTAATCCTACTTGAATCCATATAAAAGTTGCTAAATTGATGAACTATGGATTTACTTGGAATGACATTTGCAAAATTTTGACACTGCCCTATGAAAGTGAAACATTTACTCTCATTATGAAAACAGTAACATACATGTTGATAATTTCCTGTAATAGAGGAAAAGTATTTTTGCAGAAGTAATAAAGCATAATTTACAAATATTCTAATGTCTAAATGCATGCAATAATTTTACAGGTTGTTGCATCTATGGCAAAAGTAAGTTACTCTGCACGTACAAGGAGAAGTGGTAGGAGAGTGACAAGGGGTGCGCAGCTGCGATGCACATCGTCTGATGATGACAGGCCAGCTGATGTCAATGCCAACAATGCACCAGGGAACATTGTTAAAGATGACCATGTGACAGCAGCTGATGTTAACACACCATCAGCCACAGAACCACCATCAACAACAGTCCAAGGGGCAAGCTCAAGTAAAAAGATCATTGCTATAAGAGGATGGACAAAAGAACAAATGTTAGCTGCAATTGACGACATAGAGTTTAATGGATACTCAGTTCGGGCATCTGAAGAAAAACATGGTATTCCTCCCTCATCAATACATTATTGGATAAATGGACTGACTCATACAAAACGTAGAGGGCCTCTTATAATTATGACTGAGGAGGAGGAGGCTGAGGTGGTTGAGTGGTGTAAAGAGATGGCCCAACTGGGACATGGGCTAGAGTTGATACAACTCAAATCAATAGTGGCTCAAATCTGTCAAGGGAGGCCAAACCCATTCAAAGATGGGTTTCCTGGTAAATCATGGTGGTTTGGGTTTAAAAAAAGGCATCCAGAACTTGTATTGCGTACTGTTGAGGGCCTTGACAGAGACAGAGCATTAAATTTGCGCCTTGCAGTTGTGCAAAAGTTCTATGACACTTTCTAGTGCTTACGATAAACATTCTTATGGAGCAGACCATATATGGAACTGTGATGAAATACGTTTATAGGAAGGGAGGAATTGTGGCATGTGGGTAATTGCCAAGATATAGAGCTGAAATGTGCCAAATATTTTCCCCAAGAGCAGGGAGTGGATAACTATTTTATGTTGTGTCAATGCAATTGGTACTTCAATCCCAGGATTTTATCTATTCAAACGTAAAAATCAACTGAAAAACTATATACAGAACTATGACCAGGTGCATGCATGGCTGCACATCCCCATGCATGGATGACTAAAGAACTGTTTCTAAGTTGGCTTTTTCACTTTGCTGCATCGGTACCAGGTGGCGTCTCGCCCAATAACAGACAGCTTTTGATATTAGATGGCCATGGGAGCCACATGGTTGTACAAACAATTAAGAAAGCAAACAATTTAGGCAGCGACCTGTTGAAATTGCCCACTCATACCACTCATAGGTTGCAACCCCTTGATGTTAGTGTGTTTGGCCCTTTCAAGAACTATTTCAGGTCGGAGCGCGCTGCATGGATGGCAAAGAATCTAGGGGTTGAGGTGAAAAGGTTTGAGCTAGCAGAGCTTGCAAGTAAAGCTTTTAAAAGGGCTTTGAAACCATCAAATATCAAGGTTGGCTTTAGGAGGACAGGAATCTGGTCACTGAACTATGATGCTCTTATGCATGATACTAGTTGTAGCCAAGCATTTCATGTGGATGGTCAGGAAGAAGGGAATGTCCAAATAGGTGTTGAAGTGCAAGAAGTAGATGACCAAGA
The DNA here is from genome assembly GCA_000404065.3 of Pinus taeda. Taxonomy (NCBI): domain Eukaryota; kingdom Viridiplantae; phylum Streptophyta; class Pinopsida; order Pinales; family Pinaceae; genus Pinus; species Pinus taeda. The sequence continues at coordinate 23,481 of APFE030612653.1, read as the reverse complement.
TGATGTTGTTGTAGCTGGTAATATGATTTCCCTATCTCAAGGACACTTATATGCTGAAGATGATGAAACTGTATGTGAAACACAATATAAAAATGAACAAATTCCTAGTAACATGGAGATTGTTCCACCAACTCAAGAACATGAAATTCTTGTTGCTGATATTGTTAATGATATTGTTGAACATGCAGTTGACAATGACCGAATTACATTGCCAAGCCAAGTAACCCCACCTTTATGGCTAGCAGAAGCAATGATCAATATGAATGCACATAGTGTCTCAGCAACCAATGAAGAAAGCATCAACATGCCCTCACAACCAGCAAAATTGAATAGTGAAATTGTTCATTTTTTTTGTGGACAATAAATCAATGGAAGAAGATGAAGGACATAATGAGGCATCAAATGAAGATAATGATATGGTTCAATCAGTTCCAACAGATACTAAAAGGGAAGTACCAAGCAATGACATGCAGGTGGGAGGGGTGGAGAAGACACTTGGATGGTTCCTAAAGCTACCAGTAGAGACAGTATCAATGAAAAAAAAGCAAGGTGCACCGAGTAGTCTTCGTCTGGGCCGAAGCTCATAGTTACTCACCTCAGAGGACTATATAAACCTGTCAGTTGAGTGAGAAAAAATGAAATTTGAAATGCAAGAATTAAAACAGAAAAAGAAGGATCTAGTCAAGGAGAAGAAGGCAGCAAGTATTGTTGCAGCACAACGTCGAGCAGATGAAAGGATTGAAAGAGATAAAGCAAGGCAACTTAAGGACCAACAAAAGCAAATGGCAAGACATGAAAAGGAAAAACGAAAGGCACAACAAATCCTTGAAAAGGAACAAGGGATGATCAACAATACAAGAATAGCTGATGAAACCAGTATTATTTCAAACTCATTGGACTCAATTGCAGATAATACACCATTATTCCAAGATCTCATAAACATTCAAGTGCCCCACTATCAAACTGAGGGTTTACCCACTTGCCTTGTTCCTACCAGAGTTGGTGTCAATTCTCTGTATGCTCATTACAGACCTCCACTTAATGCAGGGGTCAATAGTGCAAATGTGAGGTATGGGTACTCAGTACCTCCATGGTTGGAAGCTGTAAATTGGAATCAATCATATGGCATCAATCAACCATTTCCTAATCAGCCCTTGACTGGTAGGCCAACCTACCTGGCTCAAGAAGGTAACTCGGGGAGTTTTGGCACTCAAGATTCTCAGGGCCATAAAGAATAGGGGTGTCATATGTTTTTGGTTCTAACCACATTATGATGTGGATTTTGGATGGATTGTATCTTTTTCTTGGCACAAAAACATTTTGGCTTACAACACTAGATTGTATATTTTTCTTGTCACAGAAACAGTTTGGCTTACAACACTAGATTGTATCTTTCTCTTGTCCCAAGAAACATTTTGTCTTACAACCTAGTAGTGATTTCTTGTGGCAACCTAACTGTGTGCTGATAAGAAATTTTCAATGGAATATGTCTTTCTGTAAAATATTAATTATGATAGAACTATTTCTATAAGTTATTTTGTGCGCCCTCCCCGCCACGTCGCAAAACCACATGTCAAAGCGCATGGAGCTGGTACAACACCTATCCACCGTGGAACTCCATGTGTTGGGCATCATGTCATCACATAAAACTTTGTGTCTGTGCCATTTCCTCCATTTGTTTGGGGTCATTGTTGCAATGTTTGGGAATTCCATAATAACATTCCATTCCAACTCTGGACAAGAAATAATGGCCAAAGGCTTAGGAAAATGGCTAAATACAAAAATAAAATGACCAAACAGTCTCAAATGAGGAGGCAATATACCTCATAATATGTTTTATTAAATGTCAAAGAACCACTGATAATTTTATCCATTGAGGGGACACTTGAGAAATTGAGAGCACTCATTATCAAGTTGCATATGAAAAAGGCTAAATACAGAAATCAAATGACCAGACAGTGTTATCTCATAATAATTTTTTGAGAGCACTCATTATTAAGTAGAGTAGGAAAAAACATATCATTTAATCATGTATATATAGAACTGTACATCAAGATAGCCAGGGCATGAAGCCCAGCTATGGTAGCACTGTACAAAGCTCTAAACTCACTTATGGCTCCAATAAGTGGACCGTTATCTAAAGGAACACCATTCAACTTATAAAAAATAAGTTCCATTGTAAATCTCTTCTAATGGGTCTACATTCACTACACCACTATACTTTCCTGATTTAGATCGAACATATTTACCATATAAATTTTATTAGAAACATAAACAGTTATAATGTGATGACAGTGCTGGGAAAGTCCACAATCACTTAACACTGAATAGAAGTCTACACTCGCAATTAGAAACACCTCCTGCTCGCTTCTAATGTACAAACCATAAAAACACAAACGTTAACATGCAAGAATAACTCAGCATGTTGCCACAAGAAGGCAGTTAAGGAGTTGACAATATTAAATTTGCAATAACTATTGTTCAAATGCGTAGATTATCGTGCAGTTCTATCTTGACTCTGTTTATGTTAGCAAAAGTTTCCTGGTTTGTTCAAATGCGTAGATTATCAGGTAGTTCTGTCTTGACTCTGTTTATGTTAGCAAAAGTTTCCTGGTTAGGTTATGATGCTAGAGCCAACCAAACTAGAGAAACAGTTCAAAAACTAAACTTGCTAAAATGTGCAAAAGTAGTCATATCTACATGGAATGAATTCCCAAATTCAATGAAAAAAATAGTATAGTAGGGACAATAAAAATGTAGCGTTTTTATCTATAAAGCAAACACAGTAACAAGGGGCTACTCTGACAGGAATGTCAAAGTGCCAAGCCAAGTCCACTCGAAATTTACATGAATTCTACAGAAAAAGATGATGCTGAGATTTTTCCAAAGGATGCCTTCGATCTCAACATTGAAGGCATCAAATTTGCAGCACTGTACAAAGCTCTAAACTCACTTATGGCTCCAATAAGTGGACCGTTATCTAAAGGAACACCATTCAACTTATAAAAAATAAGTACCATTGTAAATCTCTTCTAACGGGTCTGCATTCACTACACCACTATACTATCCTGATTTAGATCGAACATATTTACAATATAATTTTTATTAGAAACATAAACAGTTATAATGTGATGACAGTGCTGGGAAAGTCCACAATCACTTAACACTGAATAGAATTCTACACTCGCAATTAGAAACACCTCTTGCTCGCTTCTAATGTACAAACCATAAAAACACAAACGTTAACATGCAAGAATGACTCAACATGTTGCCACAGGAAGGCAGTTAAGGAGTTGATAATATTAAAGTTGCAATAACTATTGTTCAAATGTGTAGATTATCGTGCAGTTCTATCTTGACTCTGTTTATGTTAGAAAAAGTTTCCTGGTTTGTTCAAATGTGTAGATTATCGTGTATTTCTGTCTTGACTCTGTTTATGTTAGCAAACGTTTCCTAGTCAGATTATGATGCTAGAGCAAACCAAACCAGAGAAACAGTTCAAAAACTAAACTTGCTAAAATGTGCAAAAGTAGTCATATCTACATGGAATGAAATCCCAAATTCAATGAAAAAAATAGTATAGCAGGAACAATAAAAATGTAGCGTTTTTATCTATAAAGCAAACACAGTAACAAGGGGCTACTCTGACAGGCATGTCAAAGTGCCAAGCCAAGTCCACTCGAAATTTACATGAATTCTACAGAAAACGATCAATGTGAGATTTTTCCAAAGGATGCCTTCGATCTCAACATTGAAGGCATCAAATTTGCAGCACTGCACAAAGCTCTAAACTCACTTATGGCTCAAATAAGTGGACCGTTATCTAAAGGAACACCATTCAACTTATAAAAAATAAGTACCATTGTAAATCTCTTCTAACGGGTCTGCATTCACTACATAACTATACTATCCTGATTTAGATCGAACATATTTACCATATAAATTTTATTAAAAACAAAAACAGTTATAATCTGATGACAGTGCTGGGCAAGTCCACAATCACTTAACACTAAATAGAAGTCTACACTCGCAATTAGAAACACCTCCTGCTCGCTTCTAATGTACAAAGCAAAAAAACACAAATGTTAACATGCAAGAATAACTCAGCATGTTGCCACAAGAAGGTAGTTAAGGAGTTGACAATATTAAAGTTGCAATAGCTGTTGTTCAAATGCGTAGATTATCGTGCAGTTTTGTCTTGACTCTGCTTATGTTAGCAAAAGTTTCTTGGTTAGGTTATGATGCTAGAGCCAACCAAACCAGAGAAACAGTTCAAAAACTAAACTTGCTAAGATGTACAAAAGTAATCATATCTACATGGAATGAAATCCCAAATTCAATGAAAAAAATACTATAGCAGGGACAATAAAAATGCATCGTTTTTATCTATAAAGCAAACACAGTAAGAAGGGGCTACTCTGACAGGCATGTCAATGTGCCAAGCCAAGTCCACTCGAAATTTACATGAATTCTACAGAAAAAGATGATGGTGAGATTTTTCTGAAGGATGCCTTCGATCTCAACATTGAAGGCATCAAATTTGTAGCATTGTACAAAGCTCTAAACTCACTTATGGCTCCAATAAGTGGACCGTTATCTAAAGGAACACCATTCAACTTATAAAAAATAAGTGCCATTGTAAATCTCTTCTAATGGGTCTTCATTCACTACACCACTATACTGTCCTGATTTAGATCGAACATATTTACCATATAAATTTTATTAGAAACAAAAGCAGTTATAATGTGATGACAGTGCTGGGCAAGTCCACAATCACTTAACACTGAATAGAAGTCTACACTCGCAATCAGAAACACCTCCTGCTCACTTCTAATGTACAAACCACAAAAACAAAAACGTTAACATGTAAGAATAACTCAGCGTGTTGCCACAAGAAGGCAGTTAAGGAGTTGACAATATTAATGTTGCAATAGCTATTGTTCAAATGCGTAGATTATCGTGCAGTTTTGTCTTGACTCTGTTTATGTTAGGAAAAGTTTCCTGGTCAGGTTATGATGCTAGAACCAGCCAAAAAAGAAATAGTTCAAAAACTAAACTTGCTAAAATGTACAAAAGTAGTCATATCTACATGTAATGAAATCCCAAATTCAATGAAAAAAATATTATAGCAGTGACAGTAAAAATGCAGCGTTTTTATCTATAAAGCAAACACAGTAACAAGGGGCTACTCTGACAGGCATGTCAAAGTGCCAAGCCAAGTCCACTCGAAATTTACATGAATTGTATAAAAAACGATGATGGTGAGATTTTTCCAAAGGATGTCTTCGATCTCCACATTGAAGGCATCAAATTTGCAGCACGGTACAAACAGACGAGCTGAAGACAGGTGATGGATGCCATGAGAGGATAAACTTTTAAAAGGAAAGCCTAAGGGAAACGTTATGCAAGTCAATTGAGAGCAATGACAGAGGGTTTCGAGGGTTTGTTTGGGGTCATTGCTGCGATGTTCCATTTTCCCTTTGTCTTTCTGCTCGGGGCCAGTTGTGGGGCGAAGCCCTCTGCCGACGATGGCACAGGACGGTTGAGGGCACGGGACAGCCAAGGATAGCACTAGACGGCAAAAATAACATCAAAAATAGCGAAATTTCCACAAAAACCCTAAACCTTCAACAACCAACAACATCAAAATATCCCAAAAACCCTAAACTCTCAAAAAAATGCCATAGAAAGTTTACACAATATCCAAATAGAGTTGCTTGTGTTGAAAAACACAGAGAAATTGCTGGTAGGATTAAAATCCTACTGGATACAGGCCATGGATGGTCGCCGACCTTCCCCAAAGCTCGCCAGACCTTCTCCACACCTGCAACGAGAAGAAAAAGCCATTAGACAATAGAAAACCACCAAAAACACCAACACAAAACAACAAATTAACACCAAATTCTAAAACTACCTCGAGCTTAGAAAAACTCCGAACGACTCCTCCCCAAACAACAAAATCACCGAATAAGAACACCACCAGAGAAACGCTAAACAACTGCCATTCCAGAACGACCAAGAAATCCAGGCAGAAAAGCACAAGAAAACCAGAAACGATGTTCCAACCACAAACCCTGAACCTCCAACAAACATTTGCACCAGCACCTGCATACTAGGCGAAGCGCGCAGGTCCACAAACCCTGTCAATTGAACAAACACATGGAACAACACACGAATAAAAGACGAAGCACGCAGGTTCTGGGGCTTTCTCGCGCCCTCTTCGGCGAGGGGATTCACCCAACAACCGACCCTGAGCAGAAAGACAAAGGGAAAATGGAACATCGCAGCAATGACCCCAAACAAACCTGTGAAATGGCGCGAACACGAAGTTTTAGGAATTGATATGATGGCCAACACATGGAGCTCCATGCTGGACAGATGTCGTACAGGCTCCATGTGCTTTGACGGGTGGTTTTGTGACGTGGCGGGGAGGGTGCACATGTAATAGCGACCCTCCCCTATATTGATTTTTTTTAGTTTTTTTTTCTCTGGATAAATTAGCATTCGAATAAATTTATTTATTTATTTTTTTTTAACTTTGATGATTCATATTTTGAATATAATTTTTTTAGTAAACATCAATATAATGAGTTTAATGAATTTATGTGATTTTTTTGTTATCAGCTTAAACAATCTTTTTTAATAATAATATTTAAATATTTGTTAAAATCTAATTTATTTTATTATAAAATTAAAATAACTATAATATATATATATATTAATTTTAAAAATTCACGGGGAATCTTTTTCAAAAAATTAAAATTACATAATTTTATTTACAAAATTAGATTGTTTATTTCTGACCGAGTTAATGTCACAAAATTATATTGTTTATTTCTAACCGAGTTAATATCACTAATAAAATAAACCTTAAACTAAATTGTATATACGTCTTCTTCAACGCAATGGACTCATATGCAACCCATGACGGAACTTTCATACTAATTTCAATTCAACGAACTCAACGGAATTGTATATACGTCTTCTTCAACGCAATGGACTCATATGCAACCCATGACGGAACTTTCATACTAATTTCAATTCAACGAACTCAACGGTCTTGTATCCAACGCAACTTTTAAAGATACATTTACCCAAATGGTCTTATACGTAAGCCATGACGCAACACATAAAGATACATTTAACCCGATGGCCTCATGTGCAAGCCATGACGCAACATTCAAATATAAATGTGTTGCAATATTAGGAATTTTCTCAACAGGATTGTTTAAGAAGTATTAGGATTCTCTTTAAGTGTATTTCAACTCTACTTTATAATTGATTTGATTTGATTTTTTTATTTATTTATATTTTTTTAGTTGTTATTAAATAAATTTGGAATTGAGTTGGTGAGATGACTATTTTATTTTTGAGTTTTAATTTAACAACACACAAACCATGTTAGGTAAGTAAATTTAAAATTTGATTTGATTTTAATTATTTTCAAATTTATATATATATAAATAAATAAAATAATATTTTTAAATTGTGATTAAGTAAATTGAGAATTGGGTTGTTGAGATTACTATTTTATTTGTGTTTAATTCAACAACACACAAACCATGCTAGATAAGTAAACTAAAATTTGAATAAGACCTCAATATTTGTTGGATAATATCTTCCCATGCATGCATTTTCCATTCCAGCTAACTTCACTACCTCTATTCTCTAAAAACTTACTTTCCGTATTGAAGTTGTTCTTAGGAATAAGGACACCCTAGAGGTAATTTGTTACTCTAGCTTCTTTGATTCAAAATGATTTTAACCATGTCTTTAATAATTATATTGCAATTCTAAAAACCTATAAAAAAATAATAAATTAAAATTAAGTATCTATTTAATGTAGTTGTTAATTTAATTTTGACTTATTTATAAATAATTTTTGGGTCCAGAAGCTTCTATAATAGGATTTTTATTTTTCTTGCACACTCTGAGAATATCTCACAATCTAAGATATAGGAGATAAACCCAATGCTCTATATAACACAAATAGACTTTAAAGTAAGATTAGATTTTTTTAAGTGTGTTTCAACTCAACTTTCTATTAATTTATTTGAAAAATATTTTATTATTTTTAAAAATATATATAATTTGGTATCAAGTTAATTTAGATGTAAATAAGTTTTATGAATGTTTTATAATTTATAATTTATAATCTATTTTTGGAAATCTCCTTTCCTTATTGAAATTATTATTAGAATTAGGATACCCTAAATGTTAGTGATTTATTTGTCATTCTAACTTCTTTCATTGAGAATGATTTTTCCTATGTCTCTAACAATTATTATAATATTGGATATTCTAAATTTAAGAATCTATTTAATATAGTTGTTAAGTTAATATTCACTATAATGTAGTTAGAATCATTTTTTAATCCAAAGAAACTCTATAGCTTAATATAAGGAGAATACAAATTGAATTTAAAATGATATTATTATTATTTTAAATTTGCTCTAATCCATTTGACAAAATAGTTTATAATTTTTAAATTTTCATATTTGAAACCAAGTATTTTTATCAATATACTCTAAAATTTATATAAGTGTTTATCAATGTTACTATACTTTTGATTTATAAAGTAATATCTACAAAGTAATAATCCTTTTTAAAAAACTTACTTTCCCCCAAAGTTATTATTATGATTAGGGATACCCCTAAAGGTTAGGGTCAATTAATTTTATACTTTATCTCTCATTCTAACTTCTTTGACTCAAAATTATTTGCCCTTTATAAAAATAAAGGAATGTATTTAATTGGAAAACAATGGTAACAAAGGAAATTTGGCTTACAAGGACCTAATTAAGAGCACATCCACCTCTAGGTTGATTATTCCCAAGCCAATTAACACAATAATAGATAAGTAATTGCATCCTAATCTTAGATTGTTTCCTCATGCAGAGGTTATACATAGGGTCATTCCACCAACACCCTACCCACCTAGCATCCCCCCTCCCTACCAAAAAAAGTAGACAACGAACTCTACATTGACACTGCCAAATAGAAAAGAAAACTATGAAGACAATCCTAGATGGGTGGTTAAAATATGAGTTCCAAATGGGTGTGCAAAAGAAGTTATTTAGAGTCCAAACCTATACCATGCATTATATAAAAAGGATGAGGAGAATACGGATGTTTTTTTGGAACTTCTACAAAAAAAAAACTTGTGGCATGGATCATGAGGGTTCTTAGAATCTAGAGTTGAAAATAACTAATTTAGTTCTAAGAAAAACCTTCAATTACATTTAGGTTGGGATATTATGTTTCATACCGTGTACAAGGAGGGGACATTAAGGAATACATCCTTCTATCACCTAAGCTCTCAATTTTCATACTTTACCATGTAAAAAACTCATTGAGTCGGGTGGCATGGATGTTTTTTAATCTCATTGTTTGAATCCTTGACTTCACCAACTTGTATGTTAATGATGAACTATGAAAGAGAGTGATGTTATGTGACTGGTTAGTTGAATATCCCTCAAAGGTTGACTAGTTATTATGTGGTCTTTTTAAGTAAATGGAGTCTCCTAATGATGATATTATCATTAACCTTTCCTGCATTCCTGTTAAGGTACTACCCTAACCTCCTTACTTCAAGGTACTTAGCTATTAATGAATTAATCCATGAAGAAATTTTATATGCGTGTTGAATTAGTGAATGAATGCACTAATTCATCTTGTTAGAAGAGGGCTCATTCAGTAAGTAGGTGGTTATTAGATATAAAGGGATGTTAATTAAATAAGCCAAACTAGATGATTAATACTCATTAAACAAGTTTTATGGTTGGGCCCCAACAAGATGGGTTAACGAGATGAAACACTACTTCTCCATCCAAGACAATATTAATAAAATACCAAAATTTGGGTGGGTACGGTGTATTTAGATGGGGATGATTGTAAATGGTGGCAATGTGACAAGAAGTCCTTTGTGGGATACATTATCTACAAACAATTTCTGAGCAACATTTATACTAACCTTAAAATAGACATCCATTTTTAAAAATTTATTAATTGAGTTGCCCCAAATAGGAATAATCAAATACAATATTATGGCCTATCATTAATTGTCTATTAACAGGGACAGCATGCCTAGTTATTTTTTTCAAAAAAAAAAATTACCATTGGTTTAAAGGAGGACATTAGTGAAAATTATTGATGGTTCACCCAAATAGATGGTTGGAAACCTATAAGTGAGATATGGAAGCACATATTGTTTTAATTATATAAACCAAACAGCGAACATAATTCATTACTCATGTCCCCCTTCTATATCTACCCCCACACCCTCAACTTCCTAACCCTTGAGGCTCATGATATGTTGATATTGATAAAAGAAATTGAATATCCATCTCTTATTTTATTTTTTTATAATGATGAATAATGGTTCAAATGACATATATGTAAAGAACAAAATTAATTTTCATAGATATCACTTACCCTTGCATGCATTAGGAAATTTTAAAGGAAGCCAACCCAAATGCAGATCTAGTAGAGACTACACTTTCTCCTCCTAAAGAAATCACCTTGAAGCCTTCTTATGAGGAACCCCAAATTTCCCACCATGATATATTAGGGATTTTCACTTCCTATAAATTAAATCTAGTTTCCTATATTGCTTCCATACAAAGTTCATTATTTTAATTGATAATGGCATCTCCCACAATTTTATCATTGTCAAATTACCAAGACAAAAACTATCATTATGATGATGTGTTCACAATTTTCAAATAATGAGAGCCTCAATGCCTTTAATTTGATCATATTTTCTCCCGCAATTTCTTTAACTCCCAATGATAATTAAATCTATCAAGATTTTTAAAATCAATCCCAAAAAAATCACTTTCAAAATCAAGTCCAAAATAATAAATTTCAAAATCCAACCCAAAAAACTCACTTTCAAAATCTATCCACTAAAAGTCACTTTCAAAATTCAACCCAAAAAGCTCACTTTAAAAATCCATCCCCAAAAAAAATTATGTCCAAAAATTAGATTCAAAGAAGTTGAGTATTCAAACAATGCACATGAAGAATGTGAGTGCGAAAATGATGTTTTGGTCAAGTTTATTTATAGGATTTGATCGAAAAATTTATATCGTAGGGTCATATCATTTCAGTTTCCTAGCTGACAGAAAATATGGATAGGGTTTTCGAGCGAAATTATTTATATTTTCAGCCAAAAAAATTTCTCAATTTTGACGTCTGTTTGCGATAAAAGAAATTCGGCTAAAAAGATATTTTTTTCGGCCAATTTTTTTTTTTAGCTAAAAAGCTACAACTCTACAACAACTCGGTTGTTTTCACCTTTCTCCAAGTTAGGAATGGTTAAACTCCTTCAAATAAGATGAATTTACTTTCGAAGCTAATACCAACAGTTCCAGAATTGAATCTACATTTAGTGGATATAAATTTTATGGAATTTCATAGATATTTGCTAATTTTAACTAATTTTCTAGTAAAATATATGCAAAAAAAATCTGAAGGTCATTATGATTTAGTGAATTCAAATTTTTGTATCTTCCAAAATACACAGTGAAAAAATATGGAAAATTTATTATGCATTATGTTGATCCGTCTTCCTTAATGGTTAGTATTTAGATTTTTAGTTTTTAAATAATATGTTGAGAAACATGGTGCTATGTTAAACATCTTCAAAATTTGCATTTTTTTCTTATATTGGTTCAATTCAACAAATTCTAGTAATTATGATGTGTATCCATTGACTTCATAAATATAATCATATGGAAGTAGAGTACATATACATTGTTGCAACTCATTTTTTCCATAAATGAAAGGTTAACAAAGAATACATTGGGGCTAAAAAACATGAATTTTTATGAATCCCTTGATTTTTAAAGAAAAAGCAATCAAACAATTGCTAAGTTGACATATTAAATGTGAATAAAAAAATTCAAAAAAATATGCAATAGAAATCTAAAAAAAAATCTTGTAAGTTTTCTTTTTATTGTAAAATGAAATTCTAAAGAGAAAAATTACTTTAGCATCCTGAAAGTTGAAAATCTTCTAAAAATCATATTTTTTCTTAAAAAAGGATCAAAAGTGTAACCTAACTTAAAATTTTCACCCCGGAATCATTTGGAATTTCATGAAATGTGTATTTAATTGTGATAATATAAAACTTCAAATGGGGTACTATTTGCTTAAAACAAACATATTCATTATTGGGAAAGGGGGCATTATGTGTCCCTCCGAGAAAAATGGTAACAAATATTGGGTATGGCCATAATGGATCTCAAGGATTTATACACTTGATTTAATAATATGTGTAATAAATTCATCTTCAACCACTTGAAATGATCAAATATCATTTAGAAAATATCTTGAAGAAAGGAATCTTCAACATTATATCTAGTCAAATCCCATCCATGTTATTGAGAACTCCCTATAGAAAATACACCTTTAATTTAATAACACACACTACTTCTCCATCCAATATATTACTAGTAATGTAGTATAATTTTGGTGGGTGTGTTGTATTTGGATCATGAGCATTGAAAATGGTGGCAATGTCACAAGAAGTCATATGTGGTATAAATTTCCCAGAGCCATCTTCTAACCACCAATTATGCTCACTTTGCTACAGACATCCATTCTTTTGAGTTGTTGATCAAGAAAATACACACTACTTCTCCATGGAAGACATTATTAATAAACTAGTAGAACTTGTGTGGGTGTGTTATACTTGGATCAAGAGCATTGAAAATGGAAGCAATGTCACAAGAAGTCCTATGTGGGATACACTAGATACAGATAATTTATAAACATCATTTATTCTCTTTGAAATAGACATCTGATTTTTGGATTTGTTGATCAAGTTGCATGAAATACACCTAACCAAATACTATATTATGGCATATGAGTAATTTTCTATTGACACAGAGGGCATGCCTTGTTACTTTTTCAGAGAATTTGTTATCACTGGTCTAAAGTAGGACATTACAAAAAACCTATTGATGGCACACCCAACTACATGGTTGGAAACCTATAAGTGAGTTAACGAAGTATTCATTATGCTAATTTTATAAACCAAACAACCCACATCATTATTTTCTTATGTCGCCCTTCTATATTGACACCCACTCCTTCTACCTGCAAATCCTTGAGATTCTATAAGTTGATCTTGACAAAAGAAATTGAATATCCATGTCTTAAAGTTTTCTTTCACAATGATGAATAATGCATGAAATGACATATATGTAAGGAATAATTTATTTTTCATAGATGTCACGTAACCTAACATGCACAAGGAAATTTAAGAGGAAGTCATCCAAATATTGATCTAGTAGAGGCTAGACTTTCTCCTTTGGAAGAAATCGCCTTGAAACCTTCTTATGAGGAATCCAAAATTTCCCACATGCTTTACTAGGAATTTTCGCTCCATAGAAATTAAATTTGGTTATGTATATGGAGCAAAGATAGGCCATTATTTTGATCAATAGTGACATCTCCCACAATTTTATCAATTTTGAATTGCCAAGAAAAGAAAAGGAATCACTATGATGACATGGTACACAATTTTCAAATAATGACAATTGAAATTTTATGAAATGTGTCATCAATTGTGAGAATATGAAACTTCAAATGGGGCACTATTTTCTTAAACTAAACATATTCACTATGGGAAAAGGGGGCATTATGTATCTCTTAGAGAATATGGAAATCAAGATTGTGTGCGGGCAAAATGGATCTCAAGTATTTTTACATGTAATTAAATAAGAAGTGTAATAAAGTCATCCTTAACCCATTGAAATTACCAAATATCATCATTTAAATCCGATACAGTCAAATTCAATCCATGTTATCAAGAGCTCTGTATAGAAAATACATCCTAATTTGTGGGTGGATTTGAATATGCATAGATAGTTTTTTAAAATACCACATGGCTTACCAACTTCATTTGGAGAGCATTATCATGGCTTCTTAATGATTTTGGTAGCTAGTATCCTTGAGTGTTCTTACTAGAATCCTTTTAAGAATAGAATGAAATTGAAAATGACACTCAAGGGCTATTAGAGGTTAGCATGATACATCCTCCTATTACCCATTTTCCATTCCAATATTATTTCTATTTTTGAAAGAATGAAATTGCAACATATTCCCTAACCTTTTTTTTCACTTAACAAATTTAGAATTAAAACAAATTCCTCATACCAATTATTTATAACCTCTTTGATGAGATTCGGGGTGCCTAGTCCTTCACCATACTATATGCTCAACTTTTCTATTATACAATCTAGGTCAACATGCATATGAAGGGAATTCATGCTTTATAATGAAGCACCTTTTGTTGTTTCTAATTCCCTATTCAACTTTTAAATCCCTCTCAACACTATTATTTGACCCTTCCAACCTATGTTTGTTATTGTATCCATTAATGAAACATTTATTTAGTATAATGCATAATGAGCACAAATGGATATTCATCACGAAGCCCTACAACTACTTCAATAAATGTAGCTTTTACTCAAACATTTGAAATGCATTTATGGCACTTCTAAAGCGGAATACTTGGATCACAAATTTAGTAGGATAGGGATGTTAATGGATCCCACTAAAATTTAGTCTATGAAATGTTATATGGCTTTTTAGGAATTATTCGCTACTATATCAAGTCTAAGAACAATTATAGGCAAAATTTGGCCATTCACCACACTACTCAAGAAGAATGTTGATGTATGGAAAACATATAGTAGTGAAATCCATTGTGCTTTAAAGAGAGCTTGAGTACTACTCTAGTTGTAAGAGTTCCTTATTTCACTTAAGACATTTGTCTTGTAATGTAATGAGGCATTTAAGACGTGTTCATGTAAGATGGTCACCTAGTAGCGTTTAATAATAAACAATTGTGTGACCAAAGTTTAGGAAGGTCAATCCTAAGAGAAAGAAATGATGGCCATCGTCCATGGAATTGAAACATGGTCCCTGTATATCATTAGATTCATCTTCTAAATCGAGGAAAAATACCTTATCTTGAAACAATGTTTGGAGAAATGACTGTCATAACCATAGTAGATAAATGAAGCCATATTGTAAGATATTAGGTGATGCTTATTCTATCATATATTAGAAGGGTAAAAATAATGTGGTGGCTGATTATTTTTCTATAAACATGAGGAGAAAGTTTCCCCCTTTCCCTTATCCTTATTAGTATTAAATTAGTGCGAAGAGGCAGAACAAAATATAATGCCATAGTGGTTAAACTCTTACAGCCAATCAAGGACGACTCCAACCCTTGCTAGTTATACATGGTAGCAACACCCCACTATATCAAAAACAACACCTTGAAAAGGTTTTTTAGTGTCACAAGATTGGGAAGAACTCTCAAAAGAAACTCCACTAAAATCTCTATCATTTGTTATCAAGGTTTTGTGAGAGGATTTAATGGATGTTCACTACAATCAGATATTTTTGGTAACTAGACTCTTTCAATAGAGGGATTTATTGGGTTTGTTTAAGTCAGTAAGATGCACTAGTACAACCATAATTAATACACAATAATGTATATTGTATATTTTAAAATAATTCATGTACATTATATGTGTAATAGATTTGGTGGATATTTTATCTTGTATATCATAACTTTTTTTAATCGTAATGATAATAATAATAATAACTCATTATAGGGAACACTACATTTTTTATCATTAGGTGCACCAATATTCTTGTTACAATTATTAGCATCGATGTGTTTGTTCACAATTAGAAAACCAATGCATTACAATCATTTAAATGCACCATTTATAAATATGTCTAGACCATACCAATGTATTAAAAAATGCATTGATATGTTTGAGAGTTAATATTTTTGATTCCATATTTTAGGTATACAAAATGCTCATATATAAGTATTAATATTTAATCCATATTTCAATCAAAATTTGTGATTCCCTTAATGTTGAAAAGATTAGATGAGACAAAATTTTAAAGGTAGAAATTATATTAATTAAGAAGGAATAATGTTAATTATAATCCCCTATTTGATGTGGTAGATATGAAAGACTAACCATTAAAAAATTTAGGATCAAACAAATACCAATATCAAATATATACTAGATGATAACAATGATCATCCTATCAAAATGTATGTTTTTAGTAATTGATTGTGTTCTCAACTCTAGTGAACTCACTTAGAATATATTTTCCATTTTATATATAACGACTTCAAGTATTTTTTATTTTTAAATTTTAAATTTACCTTGTAAGACAATGAGACATTTTTTGAGAAATAATATTGCATCCAAGTAATATCTTCATAGTGATGTTAGCATTTACACGTGAAGTTTTTATGAAAAATTATATATCTTATAATAAGTATGGTAGTAATGGATAACGAATAATTGAATAATTTCTCTGGTAAAGAGAAAGTACGTAGAAGCATTTCCAGAAGACTCGCTGAATACAATTAGTTGTATAGGTTGGTTTTTCAACTTGAAAAAACTAATTATTTTTATTGAAAAAGATATAGTTATATTTCCATAGATCTGTGTCTCTTAAAATTGCATTGGATATCATAATATGTACATGGTATGGTATGCATTGTTCATTTGTATTCATAAGTTACGATATATTTTGCTAAACACAAAAGAAAAAAAAACTCCCACCAGATCTAAAACATTCAAGCTCTAATCTAATTGGAAATGAGAAAAAGACATGCGTCACTATATAATTTTGGAGAATAACAAAGTGTCACTAGTCAATACCTGATACTATAGCTACTATAACCCAAAATAAACAAAAACAATTACTACCAACTTTTAGGGGATCAACATCTTGCATTGTGGTGCATTGTCCATCATAAGTAATCCTATGTTGGGTCCTCATATATAGAATTTCAGAAAGGTTGCAACCCTGTGTCCGAGAATAGACCATAAGACGTTGAATCACTCTTGATATAGAAGAAGAGAAACCAACATGGTAACCATTAGAGGTAGAAGCATCCAGAACTAAATAGTATACCATCAATGAAGCTCTTATAGATGATAAGACCCAACAAAGTAGTGTAACCACATTTGGATAGGAGGTCAGTCACCATGTTTTGCATGGGCTAGTGAGAGCTCATAAGTACATAGAATTCACCAGATTAGCCATTGATTTAACCAAGAAATAGAGCATGCCATTAATGATTGGGATGTATCATTTTACAACAAAACCAAAACATTATTAAACCCAAAATAGCATGTGAGGTGTAGGCTTAGAAATTTAAATTAGGAATGTTAGACATTGTATACACTATCATGTGTGAGTGTATAGAGAGAGTATATTTCATTTCTTGACAATATCTTTCCATTTGGGAGTTCAGTTTATTATTTCCAAACTAGGTCCAAAGACTTTGTTTGTCACACAAATATTCATCCCAATATTATGTGTCAACTTGTATCATTATTATTACATTTTTAATTTGTCTACTATATTTTTATTATTTCATAATGTAAAATATCTAACCTAAATATAATATGAAAAAAATTTCCCGTACAAATTATACAACACTTATAACAAACATCTCTCTTGTATAGATTGTAAACACTTCTTCTTACAATAATAGTTTATCTTTATCTTCTAACAATAAGTAACTCCAATATAATTAATGATAAATTTATACCATATACTCCAATATAATTAATGATAAATTTATACCATATAATTTATAAACCCGTAATATTATGTAATATAAAGCAAATTCTTTTAATATTTCATATTAAAAACCCATTTAATCACTTTAATACTCTATTGTTATCAAGCGTTGGTAATAGATTTGAGAGGCTAATTTAATTTATTTAGAGTAAATAGTATAACACTAATTCCTATATTTAATAATCTAGTATATTAATCTACTTAATAATATGTAGTGTAACACTCTAGTTATTGAATAATACATTAACTCTCGAGTTATTAATAATATATTAGTGAATAACTTTTTCTTTTAACAATAATTAACTCGAATATAAACAATGATAAATTTATACCATACAATTTATAAATCCATAACAATAAATATTTCAAAACAAATTCTTTTAATATTTCATTCAGAAAACCTATTTAATGACTTTAACACTATTAATGTATGTCTCAAGAGATAGTAGTAGATTTGATTAACCAATTTAATATTATGTAGAGTACATAGTGTAAACCTAATTTATATATTCAATAATATAGTATATTAATCTAGTTAATAATATGCCGTATTGCTCTCTAGTTATAGAATAATTTATTGTTTCTATTATTTAGTTTGACCTTTTTTTATTTAATTGCCTCTTTTTCTTTTCAATTTCGAAACAAGATTGAATGTAAGAATCGCAATCCACAATACTAACTACTTCCTTTTTAATGGTAGCATATCGCTTGAATATAAACTAATTACGGTTCAAATGGATCAAACCCATGAACAATGATCACTTAAATATTTCTTAAAATTTTGGTGTTGGATTTGTTGGTGCAGTGTGTTTATGTTTTCTCTTATACTGATTGACATTGATAAAAGATTAAATTAAGAAGAAATGCCTAGATTCCACAAGTTGTGGTGGGAGTATCTCTTGTTGTTGAGTATCGTATTTGACAATGGCGAACAAATAAATTAAATTAAGAAATAAATGTTTAGGTTCCACAAGTTGTGGTGGAACTATCTCCGTTGCTGAGTATAGTTTTGCCAAGAAATCCCTTGCATTGTTGCTCAGTTGACCATGGTCTTGGCTTTTGTTAATTTTCACACAAGAACTGGTGATTCAGTTAATCAGTCATACTAGTTGGAGTGGCAATAGTTCTAGCTGGTGATATTGATGGGGATTAAGTGACCGGTACTATTTGTTTACATGAAGTTGGAGACCTAGTTGCCTGTGTCAAAGATGTTGATGGTGGGCATTCATTTACATTCTGACCAGTTTTTTCAAAGTTGGCGCGTTCTCCAAGCTCCTCTACTGCCATAATCACGCTCTCTAACTTTGCCACTGTTTCTAGCAGAAGAACTGAAAACCTAGCAAGAGGAAGGACCTCCCTAAATGCACAACTGCTTTGCTTCATGTCTCTCATTTGACACATCTTGTGACCTATATCTCTTGACTTATCTGCTTCTTTCTTTTCCCCCTTAGTAGTAGTTCCAGACGACGTTTTACCTATCAGATCAGCCTGTTTTGCTGAGTTCTGTATTGAGGAGGCATGTAAATTTTCTATTCGAGTTAATCCCTCCGAGAAATGTTTCTCCAGAAATTGCCAGCTCTTTGTATCGATGAAAAGCTCTGGATCAGCTGTCAGGGAATTTTGCACATTCTCCGCCACTTCTCTTAACGGATCCCTCATTAAATGGGGGTTTTTACTTCTTCTGGTCGTCCTTACTGTCTCAGCCAGTTCACGAAGAACGTATGCAGACTCTCTGCCGAAGTCGAAGCACAGTGTTTACAAAGAAATTAATTAGTCTACGAAAATGCAACGGTATTATATCCGAATTTTCGACCACTACCTGAATCTCAGATTTTAAAAATCCATCTAAAGCATCCACACAGTAGGCGTAGTGTCGCGTCATGCTTCCAACCTTTTCATACAGATTCCATGGATATCTGAAGAAAAAGCGTCCATGTGTTGGTTCCCAAGCGGCAAAATTCGCCTGCAAAATTCGCATAAATTTCTTTGTAAACGAATCGCCGATTTTATACAATAGGAGATGGCAGTATAAAATTATGCATGATGTTATTTACCAATGACTCTTCGGTGGCTTTCGAGTTCAGGACACTTTTACAGACTCTTGGAACCTCATTCTCTGATCCTTGACGATCATTTGGGTTCACGAAGTATGTTCTGATACATTCTGCAAGTATACAAACAATTTTGGTGTAACTGAATGTTTATTTTTGCAACATTAGCAACTTTTGGGTGAGTATGGAACTAATGATACGACCACTGAGTTGAAATATGTACATAGAAGAGCTTCTCAATGTACCTCATTTTTATTCCGTGCCTCATTTTTATTCCGATTTTGGAAATATTTCCAAACGATGAAAAAGATTCAAAATAAATATTTCCAAAATCTACCATCTACTCCAATCAACTCTAGTGGCAACGGGCCAACAAGAAATGTTTATCAATAAAACCCTTATTTTTACAAAATAAAAAGCAAATATTAATTAAAGAAATCCCCAAAAAAATGACGAATAGAGGGATATAGGGCCACATATCTCCATAATCATTCTTCAAGATGCATGCTAATTATGGGCATCCCATTTATTGTTGGTTCCTACTGCAACTTACCTTCCAGAGATTCGGCCAGTCCTTCCATGTTCCGTAAAATGGAATTGTGAAGATCATCTCCAGCCCATACAGGGAAAGCACAACCTATGAGTATTGTAGACATCCTTTGATGCGCCATTTTAAAAATATTTTCATCCCGATAACCAGAGCTCGCTATGAGATTGAGGGTGAGAATGAAGATGATAACACCATAATCATATCTTCTCTTGATCAGTGGAACGAAGCGCGAATATGTGGACGCTGCACCTGTACCACCAAACGGAGCAAATACATTCGAATCACGGAAAAGTAATTGAATATACCATACAAAACTGAATTTTCCAGGTTTTTCAGGAATGAGAGTGTATTGACCTAAAGAAAAAATAGAGACACCCATTATAACTCGTTCACAATTTTCATCTGTATGTTCTGCAACATATCTCAACCCCACTGCTGAGAATCCGCCAACAACGTGGCAAAGGATCTGTTCAAACCTTTGCTCAGCGTAGCACCTGCGTTATAGCGTAAAACATCAATTTACTATTGTTAAAGCCTAATAACTGATCTATAGCTTCAAATATACTCTCTTTATAAAGATTGCTTCATGGGGTTTTAATTACCCAAAGGTTGTCAATAAAACCTTCGTCCATCTGTGGTTTCATGGGGTTTTAATACCCCAAAATGATAAGGGATTTTAAAGAGTAATTACCTACGGTGAATTCAATGACCATCACGACAGTCATGACAATCCACATGGCATTTTCGGCAAAAGTGTCGAACATTGGCCTCACGAAGTAGAAAAGGGAGACGACAGACAGTGCGAGGCCAACTTTTATGGAATGGATAACTCTTCGAGAATCATTTGCACCCACTTGCCAAATCTTCG
This sequence comes from Pinus taeda, assembly GCA_000404065.3. Classification (NCBI taxonomy): domain Eukaryota; kingdom Viridiplantae; phylum Streptophyta; class Pinopsida; order Pinales; family Pinaceae; genus Pinus; species Pinus taeda. The sequence goes on along the minus strand of APFE030612653.1, from coordinate 2,366 downwards.
TGCACACAGAAAAAACAGATATTTTCCATCGCTTGAAAGCTTGTAATATTCTGCTAGCCAAACGCTCATAGAAATTCTTTTGGAGGCTACGTACATCCATGTTTTCCTGGACATTAATCGTCCACTCCATAGACGCTGAAGGAATCAGCGTGTCACCCATAATAACTTTTTCTTTCGATTGAAATTACAGAACCAAACTTCAAACCAAGATATAGTTAAATATCCAATATCACTTTATCAAACCCTGCAATCTAAGAAAGTTAAGACGGTTTAATCAAACTTATAACGCTATTCTGTAATATGAGTCAAGCTCTATGTCATTGCATGAAGCTACAATTGATTTACGTTTGACGATATCGCTTGGTCTGAAAATTCATGGTCTATAACCCTAATCTAATAAGAGAAGCCAAACCCGTCCTGGCTACAATGTCCCGCCAGAGTCCCCTCTCCAGGCTTTTATACGTAGTGAACGGCACTGTAAAAGACTACTCACCTATCTAAGAGGATGGAAGGAGCGTTACGACTGTGAGTAGGTGGGCGAACATGAATATTCAGGAAATTGCAAAAAGTAATTATGCTTTTACAGTTTGTGAATTAATCGTGGTCCATAGTTGGCAGGAGTAAATTTCAATAAGACTTCCACTCCATCATTACGATAGAGAAAGTCTGAAATTCCGTCCACAATCGGCAAGCACGCAGGCCAAACAAATAACTCTTTGAAATATATTATACAATGAAGGAAAAACAGTCACCGTATGTGACGATCTTTTTTTAGGGGTCAATTCCGAAAGTTATCAAATACTCTTTTACTTCCTGGTAAAAAAAAAATTCGTTTTCCGTGGAGCAGGGTGAAGTTTGGGTTTTTGAGTTAGTGTAAAGAAATATTCCAAGATTTTTGCATGGGTGGGGTTTGTTGTTGGGAATTCGGTTCCAACGTTTTTTTCCTGCGTGAAGCGGTTGAAAGCATTACGGAAAGAACGGGTATTTTCTTGGAAATGGAAATTTGCATAAATTTTCTTCACAATAAAGATCAAAAATCATTTGAATGGAATACGGTAAGACTTTAAATTGACTTGTTACGCCGTAAGGCGTTTCCCTCTGAAATCAACTTTCTTCATTGTTTACTTGTCATTTTGTGCACCAAAGGATTAGATGTTAGACGATTAAACAAATTTCAAGCGTTAGATCAATGGCAAGGGAAAAAGAGACAGGGTTGGAGCAAGCGGACGCATCAAAATTGTGGGAATTTCATCACCTTGACATACCCGGCCCTCGGCAACCAAAGCTCTGGATGCGCCTCAAGTTTGTTCTTGGATCTTTATCAAATTGCTTGTGGTGTACTTTTTTCTTTTTCTTCATTGAATCTTTTGTTATTAAATCCAAAAACTGGTTAAAGACCGCGTTGCCGCTATGTCCTGACGTTGAGGTTGTTGGATTCCAACTGGATTGCATGGAAGACGAGGTCAATTTTTTGGAGAAGATGTTATCAGGCGAGAGTGAAAGCATTGGATTTTTCCACAATGACTTGCAGTATGCAAACATGATGTTTAACGATGAGATAAGTGCTTGACAATAATTGTGAGAATACTCTACCTGAAAATCTTTATAGACATCACTTTTTTCATGATTTGAAGGAATTCTTCACTGCTCTTATCAACTAACCAGTTGCAGACTTTTGCAAGTTTTCTGTTCTGAACAATTAAATCCAAAAGAATGCTTTTACAGGGTTTTATTTTATTTCTGTTTAATTAATTTATATATATATATATAGTTTGAAGATAGTGATACATCTGTTTTAATCTGTGCAGGATTATGATTGTGCTCATTATGGTAACAAGATTATTTCATATGCTAAAAAATATATCCACTGCACCAAATTAATCTATATAGATCTAACTACCTCCAGAATCCAACCAATGTACTTGACGTTGTTCACATGCCTGTTTACATCCAAATCAGTCCATCTTGGCTGTAAAAAAATGTAACAAATCATCAGTCATAGGTAGTTATTTAACCCCTAGAAAAAATTTGCTGGCCCAAAATATGATTCACAGCAATCCTGTATAAGGGCATTTGAAAAGAGTGCAAACATCAGTCCTTACTGTTAAATTTGGAGTGGATGTATTGAGCAGTGACCCAGCTTTTCTAATTTTTCATGATGGGTCTGGTCAATCACTGTTCTTTCAAGATAATATGGAGATATCTCATTTTTTACTGCTTCTGGAAATTTAGACAGTTTTCTGGTGTTTCTGTTCATCATAACCCAGGTGCTGCCCAAAGAAAAATGGACGAAAGGTTAACAAACATAGCAGTAAAATTTTGAAATGGTATTCTGAACTTTGTTTCAAACTATTCAAAACCCTGAG
>APFE030612641.1:0-10842 GCA_000404065.3 Pinus taeda | reverse complement strand
AAAAAAAATCCTTCCTTTCTGTTTCTGATTTACCCAGATCGCACAGAGTCGCAGGGCAAAGAGCATACGCAGAAATGAAGGGTATAGATCCGGTTAAAAAAACTAAATAAACCGAAACCGAAATAAGCAGAGAGAAAATAACAGTAAACTGCAAATAAAGACTGTATACCTCCAGATCTTAAAAATGACGCAGATAGGGCTACCGGAAACCTTTTCGCGTGAAACGAAAGGGGTTACTCACTGGAACAATGCTCCGAACACAATAGAGCAGTCCTCTCGGCCCGAAAACAGTCAGAAACAGTAGATCTAGGAAACGACAGCCGCATGCAGTTCTACCGGCTTCAGATTTGGATCACCAACGGACGCGGCCCTCAAATAACTCTGATACCATGTAGGAATTTACAGGGTAAGTTCCTCAGACAGAACACCAGAAGGACACCGCTCACAAACAGATCACAGATCAATACACCAGTATTTTGACGTGGTTAAAACCCTCAGAGAGGGAAACAGTCCACGGCCTGCGCCAACGGGGCTACTACAGGCAATTTATTAATAAAAGAATGAAAATTTACATAAGCTTCTCTCATGCACGGTTAACCTACAAATGACCCTCCATGCGCTTTAAATAGAATTCATGGACCAATCGGGTGTCAAGCCACGGTTCAAGTGTCGGTAATACCGAGGAGAGAATGAACCGTCGGATCACTACATATCGTGACCGTCGGATTGTAAGTTACAAAATGTACAACGGTAAAGAAACACACTTTACCTAACTCTATACCTAACTCTATACTAGACCAAGTTGAACTTAACTATTCCTAGGTGTCGGAATATCCTAACGGAGTCATCTTCATGGGTAGTTCATACCAACATATGAGCAATAATATTAAAACTTTCTTAATATATATGCCTCAATGATGAGAATACACTTCACAAAATAAATTTGGCATAAAAAACTTATCTACCAAGACAATTGGTCATCTATATTAAGTAACAAGGAGCTATATAAATGTCCCACCAAAGGGCCCCAAATAAGTCTAATGATTTCTTGTTACATGTACATAAATTCCCCACAAATCATTGCTTTAAATGCTACAACTATCATCATAATGACCTAAGTACAATAAGCTTAAGGGGTTAGCACAAACAATGGTAGCCAATGTTGCCGGGCATTTGGCGAGTTCTGTGCCAATAGGTGAACAATTGAATCTCCCTAGGTTGGGCACACTAGTCTACACCAACATGTTTATTAGTGATGAAGTCCAAAAATGTGGGGATCATCCACTGGGTTTCACTGTGAGTTTTTGCATGGAGAAGAATCATAGAAGCATAATATAGTGTGTCCATTACGTATTTTACTAGATCCAAGCTATTAGTAAATCTATGATGAACATATGGGGTAGTTTCTAATTATTTTCATGATCACTTTTATTGACATATTATATTATATTATAATCTTGATATCTAGTAGCCCAATGGGTTAGCTTGAGTGGTTGAGTATTGTGAATTACAAATAGGAGGCCATGGAGCCAATTCGTTACATTGGCTACGCATGTGGATGTTGTGGGCCTCACTCGATGTCCCTGTTGGGTTGGGTTAAATTGCAATTTGCCTGTCTACCTTGGGTAGCATCCTCGAAATGATGAGAAGTGCCTAGTGGGTTTCTTGGGATGTGCATTTAATTTAAAGAAAAATATTCTTGGTATTGAGGTTTCTATAGATTTAAGTTAGGATTAAGCAAGTTTTTTTAAACTTGTATTGATTTTGGATATGGAGCATTGTTCTTTGACAAAGCGATCATGCATAAGAAAAAACCTTGTATATAAGATAGATAGGGAGGGAATCATAGGTGATTTTGGTAAATATTAGATGATGTTGCAGCTATGTCTTTACATGTGGTCATAGTCATACAATGATGAACAACTTTTAAGAATGGTAATTTCTTTGTTTTGGCAGTGAAATTATGATTTGTTTTCTTTTCCACACGCACACATACTACAACTAATGTCATAATACCATTAATTGCATCAATAAATGTGTCCACTTGAAATCACAATCCATTCTAACATTTGCTTTTAGCGTTGACTATTTTTGTAGCATATATAATATTTGTAGGCTTTTGCATGTTTGATCCGAATTAGATCATCATATAATTTGTGATCTATTTTGGTATTTTCTATGGAAAAAATTGGAGAACTTGGCATGCATGATCCATTATAATTGCATGCCCTATTGTAGCAAATTGGGGTCCAAAACCTTTCATAGTCATTTTGATGTATTTAACAATGTTTTTTAGTTTGTATTGTCTAGCATTATTTTCTATACCTTGACATTGATTTACACTCTGAGACCTTTCTAATGGAGCAAAAATCACCTCAGTCTTGGAGTTTGTATGTGAAATTTATGCCACTTGAAATTTAACCTACCTTGTTAACCACCATTGTATGAGTAGATGCCACATCAACACCCCCATTACTTGCACATGGGGCTAGCCATGTATGCATTTTCAAAAAGTTTCTAAAAGGTCCAAAACCTTACCACAATTAACAGTTGAGGGTATTTCTTGTGTTTGGCTATCTCTTTATGATCCTATTGTTATCATTGTTCTACTGTTGAGATTTTCTATGTATAATGTCTTAATGATTCACGCCACATAATTATAAATCATTAGAAGTAATGATCAAGAATAGAATATCAATCTTTTATAAGAAAAATCAACACTATGTGGCTATTAAAGCTATGTTAAATATTGGGCTACTAATAGGAGAAGGGGTCCCATTCTTTAACATTGTATCTTGTTCTATCACTGTGAAAAACCTTTGAGAGTAGTATTTCATGAGCATAACGGGGGGGAGAAGAGGATAGACCTCACCTTCTAGTTGGGTTTTCTAGGATAAATTTAGTTTTCATTTATGTGGATGGTGTGCTTGTGTGCTTGCACTTCGATTTCTTATTTCAGTTTATTTCATAAATTTGAACAAAGTTAATAGTTAGTTAATATGGTGTCTAAGAAAAAATATTTTTCATAGTCTAAGATTTTAGAATATTATAAAACTTGTCGTGATGAGTTGTTCTACGAATATTTTTCGGGGTGGGGGGGATTCTATAGCAGTAGTTTAGGCCACATTGTCAAAAGGTAACCCTATAATGAGTTTCCATTCTTTGTATGTGCATGTTGGCATTATGGCACAGGTGTTGTCCTTGATGGCAACTCACTCTGGTGACAGATCACAGTTCAGGTTCTCAGAATGAAGGAAACGATATATACGCAGGTTCAAATTGACGAAGCGGCGTATATACGCGGGTTAGACGTTCACAAGGCGTGTATGCGTATACACTCACTTTCACCCAAGAAAAAGCGCATACATGTGGGAGAACTTATTTTTGGTTCGTGGTATTTAGTCCTTGGTATTTGAACCTATGGTTTTGGGCCATGGTTTCTCGTTAGAAGTGTTGATCCCAAGTATTGGGTCCATGGTATTGATTGGTTATGGTTTTGGACCGTGGTATTGTGAAAGGCCTAAGACTATAAAAGAGGAAGGAGATCATTTGGCAAAGGATAAGCTGAATGATTGAATATCTGAAAAAGCGTTAGATCTGGAATACTAGTGATTGGGTTATGGTACAGATCTGGATTTGAATGAAGAAGGAACCTGAGCGCAAGGAGAAAGATATGTTCTATTGATGGGTCAAAATTTTAAGTCTTGAATAATAATATCTTTGTATGATTTTGATCTGTTATATGCGACGCATGCTTGATCTATAAAACTGGTAATCTGGGTGAACTAATGTTTGAATGAGTGAATTATCCTTTATAGATCTGTACGCAGTTTCAGTGAAGCGAAGACGCGTATACACACTGGTTTTGTGAATAAAAACAACGTATACGCAGGTTGGTCCAAACACAGAAGCGTATGCACGCAGGTTTCTGGTTGTTGAAATAGTGTACGCCTCTTATGTTCTAGCTGCTTCTGTTTATTGCTGCAGTGATCTGGGTTCATAATTGGTGTGTGGATACTGTTACAGTGTTTTGGATACAGCTGTTAGAGAAGTGTCTATTTGATTCAGTTTTAAGTGGTAAAAAGGAGATTGTTGATGATTGATTGTTGTTCATGGATCCAGTCTGAAAATTTATGAAACGTGGTCCCTGGAAGAAAAGAGAAGGTTGTAGTCTTCTGGAGGTAGCAGCCCGCGTACTAGTATCCCAGTTAGTACAAGAGCTAAGGGGGTTTTAGCTCCCTTCCAGGAGAAGCTCAAGAACGAGAGAGGGTTGTAGCTCTTTGCAGGTAGCAGCCTGTGTACTGGTAAAGGACTGCACTAGTACAAAATCATTGTAAACAGAAGTTTCTAATTAAAAGAAGATAGAGACGAATTACAACAGGTGGTTTTCACCACATTGGGTTTCCACCTTATATCTTGTGTTCTTGTGTGTGATTGTCTTCTGCTCTGTTTTACTGTTCTTGGTTACTGTTTATATGGTTCTGATGCACAGATTAATGATCAACCTCTGTAGAATAAATTAAATTATAAGTCTGCAGGGTATACGCGAGTTTTCTTATCTGTAGTTGCGTATATACGTGATTTTATCTAACTGAAGTAGCGTATATGTTTTGGGTTTGAAAAAGAAAATATTGACTAGATAATACTGATTCACCCCCCCCTCTCAGTATTATTTCCAACAATGCATATTTATGATTGAAGCAAAGGGAGAAGAGGATAGACCTCACCTTCTAGTTGGGTTTTCTAGGATAAATTTGGTGTTCATTTATGTGGATGGTGTGCTTGTGTGTCTGCAGTTCCATTTATTATTTAAGTTTATTTCATAAATTTGAACAAAGTTAATAGTTAATTAATCTGGTGTCTAAGAAAAAATATTTTTCATTGTCTAAGATTTTAGAATATTATAAAACTTGTCGTGATGAATTGTTCTAGGAATATTTTATATAGTTTATAGATCAATGTCAATATTAAAAAAAATACAAATTATTTTTCCTTGAGTGCATTAAATCTAATTTAAACTCAATTACAAGTTTGTAGGTTGTGGAAAAATTGAGAAATTGAGTGCAAAAATTAGAATCGTGGAATAAAATACCAGCAATATAGATATGAAAAAGGAAAAGGAAAAAGCTAAAATATTTTATTAAAAATTTATAGCCCTTCAAAATTTATTTTTCAAAACAAATTTACCAAAAAAAATCTTAAAACATAAATATTCCAAAAATAGAAATTTTGAAAAATGTGAATTTCCAAAATTAGTATGAAACCTTTGATTTGTATTTGAAGTATATGAGTATTATAGAGGAATATATCCCCATAATTTTTGTCTCATGAAATTCATTTAGTTAATTAGTATTTTGTCTCATGAAATTCGTTTAGTTAATTAGTATGTCGATTCATTTAGTTAATCAATATGTGATTGACATAATGTATCATTTAAACAAAAATCGAGTTGGTTGAATAGTCTCATCCACCAACTAACTAAAATTTTGGAAGTTGCTACTTTTTTCTCCTTATTGAAATGCTATATAGGACATATGATATTATATAGGACATATGATATTATGTAGGAAGGTTGGAGATTGTGAAGATATTTTGAGAAATATAATACATTATTAATTTTATTTTGTTAGTTTATCAAGGTTTATAATTTTCATGTATGTAATTATATATGTTTATTGTTTTAGTGATTACATTGTTCATTTGTGTACCTTCGTAGTGTAGATTAGTTGTTGACAGGGTCTTCTGTTAAGGCATTTTTTGTGTATAGGTCACAAGTTCAAATCCCAACTTAACCTGCTATTTTTATGTTTTAGATTTTTTAGTATTTTTTCTTAACACTCCTTATGTATATAGGTCACAAGTTCAAACCCCAAATTAACCGTGCTATTTGTTTTTCTTGCATAAGTTTTTCAAACTCTTCAATCATGGTATGTCAATTTGATATATAATTTCTATTGCAATATATATTTTTTATTTGTTTTTATTTTATTTTTTTAACTTTTAATGGGATAGGGGATTTATTTTCTCACGATCTTCAATTGGTCATTCCTTTTTTGACTTCATAACTTGATATGTGGTCTTCATGGGTATGTTTCTTTCTACATGTTCTATTTTCCATCTAAAGTTATTTCTTTGGGATTTTTCATTTCTAGCAAGACTATGTTGCAGGTTTGTATATCATGTTCAAACGACTCGATTTTACAATATGTGAATGCTGAAGCTTCTTCTATTGTTTACTTCATATTTTTTGCACTTTTCTCTATAATAGATTTTCAACGATTTTTTTTTAATACTTGAATTATTGGTGCTAATTGAGTGTCACTCATATTCAAAAAATAATTTTGCTAGATTTATTTCTTTATTTTTGACTAGTTCCACGTGTCTCCATTGTTGTATTCAATTTCACACCATTTATTTCCCAAATCACATAGTGTGTTGTGTTGGGGGAAACATGGCCAATTTCTTTTATCATAGTAGCCTTCTCTTTTCCATTATTTTTGACATTCTCTTATATGGTATTTTGTTGTCTTCTCTAAAACTTTGGAATCTCCATTGTTATAATATATTTTCCTCCAAATATTTCTATGAAATATATTATTGTTGATGCTTATATCTATAATCAATGAGCATGGGTGTTCCACCAATGGGTATATCTGCCATGTAAATGTTTCTACAAGTGATTGAAGTCAATCATGTTCTCTTATATTAGTTGAAATCTTATCCACATATAATATTGATGGTTATTGCTCATTAAATCTTAACAAGGTTGGTTCCTTATTTGCAATAATCAAACTAGGGAATTGTCTTCTTGTCCTTTAATAACTAGTACACCATTGATTGTGAAACATCTTTCGGTTTTGCTTCAATTCCCCGACATTCTTTTTCTTTGGATTTGAAGTCTTTTAGTTTCGAATAATACATTTTAGTCTAAAAGTTACATCCTACAAATAGTGGTGGGCCTAAGTCCAATTCTCCACTTGTGTTAGGTTCTATGCTAGCCTTTGTTTCATGGGTTATTGGGTATAATTACTAACAAAGTTTGCATCTATCTTTACTAGGGGCTTTGAACTTAGCTTTCCTTCTGCAAGGGCCATATTTATGATGATAATTTTACCATTCAGTTTGAGTTTTATTTTATATTTCTCCATGGTTATAGTTGCTTTCATTCTTCTTCCCCAAAGTTAGCCAATGAGACCTATGTATGTCATAATTCCCTCAAACAGGTCATTCACTTTAATGTCTGCTATAATTTTAACTACCTTTATTTTTGTTTGGACACTCTTTAATATACCAATTACTTGTACAATTTTTAATTATCTAGCTTCAAGCAACTCCTTAATGTTGTTAATTCATGTTTACACATATTGATCCATGTTGACTTTGGAACATTTTTACATTGGATCCAAGTCAACTAAATCTTGAGGAACTTGGAATCCAACAATTTGAAGATGAACCTAAAGGTGGTGATATTTTAGTATGTGATACCATAATTTTTCATGAGTTACATATATAGATTTGGTGTGTTGCAAACTCCCAACATATTCACGTAGTTAAGGAATCTGGCTAGAACATTATCTTCATTTTGTAATTTCAATAATTCTTCAATAACATATTCTCTTTTTTTTTTTTTCATTAGGTTGGGTGACTACTTGGTACCATTTTGAATTCATTTCTCTAAACAGTTTAGTAGCTTCATTCACGTTGTCTCTAGTTTGTTGGATTCAAGACACTATTTTTCTTTTCTCTTCACTAGTATGATGATTTTTGTAATGTTTCTATACATATTATCTCTTTATATTGCTCCAATTTAAATTGGTGACCATGTTCATTTTTATGAAGTTAGGTATCTCCAGTTTTGATACTGATTGTAGAATATTAACAATTCTTCTATTCCTTGATTTTTCCAACATGATTCAGAAATCATAATGTATGGTTGTCATGTTGAGTTTTCTATTTCATGTGACTCCTAACAAGGATAGATTTTGTGAATATGAAAAGTAAAATTGAGGTAATGTTTTCTTAGCAGATGACTCAACAATTAAAATAATAGGGTGTTTAAGGGTCAAGCTACTACTCAAAGATGGAAGGAGTGAGAATCTCCCAGTGTCCTAAATATTCCATGTCTAGCCAAATACTTGATATTTGTAAGTAATATGAGCAATGCAAGCATGCATACTAAATTTGAAAATGAAACATGTAAGATGGTTTGATGAACAATGTTATTGATGTGGGAGTTTGGATTGAGATTTTGTACAACTTGTCAGGAAGCACTATAAATGATGCGTGTGATGGTTCTATTGTTCCTAAGAGTAGTGATGAAGAAGATGGGACCCTTACTATCCATGGATAGGACTATGACATATTGGAGAGAAGAGCCTTGAACAAGCATTACATGGTAAATGTATGGTCTCCTACACCTGTGTAGGAGACTAAGACCATAGCTCTCCTACAACCATTAGCTATACCAAGTCAACATGGGGAAGAATTTTCAATGGATTTTATTATAGGTTTACCCAAATTTGAAGGAAAGAATTTCATTATAGCAGTAGTATATCAACAAAAAAAGCAAGCCCATTTTTTCTCTTTCTCATCCTAAGCAGATATTGTGGCAACATCATTCATGGAAAAAATCCAAAAGCTATATGGTATACTAAAGACTATTTTAAGTGACAAAGATCTAATTTTTATCAAAACTTTTTCAACTGAATTATTTTATTATTGGGTACTCAATTGGCTTATAGCTCAGTTTACCATCCTCAATTTGACGGGTGAAACAATATTGTGAGTAAGTTTTTACGATGATATCTTCATTGCTTTCCCTTGGAAGAATGCTGGTACAAATTATCCTTCCACACTGAATCAAAAATGTCATCATCTAGGGAATTTTATGGATATCATCCTCCACTCATCACATCACCCATGAAAGGGACTATAAAGGTTCAAGTAGTGGAGGACCACATATGGCGTTGGAACACATGAACATTCAAGAGAGTTTGGTAAAGAATGTGATGCATTATTTATTGATATGATACATATAGATAAATCCATTTATGACTCTTGGTTTCATCTTCCAAGAGGTCTCTTGGACTCGTCATAACTATTCAAATTCACTTGTGGCTTTTCTCCTTTCCCTCAAGTGAATAATATAAATTTACAAAATCCAAAAGTATAGTATTTCTAACATTTCCTCCTTAATCCAAAGGGGTGTATGAGTCCACTTAGGGAAATTTTGAGGTCTAAAATGAGCCTCCTAAGGAAAATAACAAAATAGTAGTTAAAATAATTAAATAAGAGTTATGCATTTTTAAAGGAAAATAAATAGTTTTTTTTACTCTCACTCTGGCTCTAGGCTCTGGTTCTAGTCATGGCCCAGGCTCCCTTAATAGGTCTTCAAAACTTTAATTTGATTTCCAATTACTGATATTTCCCCATGTTATATATGAGGTCAAAAGTAAAAAATCTCTCTAGTACAAGATGTGTCAATCCTTGAGAATGAAATCTATGTTATGACCGATATATCTTCTTATATATTGATGACCATTGCAAAGAAGTGATCTATACAAGATGAATCTTTACTATTGCAAGGTTCTTATGTTTGAAACATATGTTTGAATGATGATTATTCTTTCTAAAATGATCACATGGATGAAGACCAAAACACTGATATTTTATATGGCCAACTCAATGAAAACATTGGCATTTAGGAATCTGATGTGGAAGTGAAGCAAGTGAAGATGGAATTTTAAAGAAACCTAGCGCTTTGATACTAGATTGGTTTAAAATAGTCTAGAATTGGAAAGACCACTTTATTTTTGTATACAAAACCAATTTGATTCTTGTTGTTGATGAATTCTTCCCAACATATGATGATGGGCTTAGGAAGTGCAAGTGGAACTTCTTTATATTCATTTAAATATGCTCCTAAAGTTACACCATTGATTTGATCATGAGATGGAACCGGACGATAGGAATCTTTCTTAGCCTCAAACTAATAGTTGTTACGTGAAGGAATAGTTCATAATGATGAATCTTTTGTTGTAATTCATATTGATGGAGTTGAAAGTCAATCTTGAATAACTTGATTTTGTCTTGGAAATATTATAAATAAGTTTGAACATTAATAAGAGTTTCTTTGTTGATTGTGATCATATTGTTGACAATGGAAAGTATTGGATTTTTTGGTAGCTCTAATACTTTATCAATTCAAGCCATTAAAAATTAACTTAGACCGCAAAGGTTTTTTTGCAACTCCATCATTTAACATTTAGCTCAAAAAAATAATGAGAAAAAAATAAGTAACGACTTGGGCTTTCAACACCTCAAGTGGAAAGGAGAGTCTAGGCATTGTAAGAAACTAATAACCTTCCAATGTCAATATCAATGGTAAGAAATGACACATGTATAATTGTTAAAAAACCATGCAATAAACTTTACGAAACTATTGATCTTCATCTTATCAACAAATATTATCTTGGGATAGTACCGTCATTACATGAAAAAGAAGCAAGAAAGACTCCAAACCTATATTCTTTGCCAAAAAATATATTATCCACTTAGGCATTAAAATGATTCAAGAAGAATTCAACCACCTTTGCAAACATTGTTGAAGAAAATAAACTCCAGATGCAAATTGTTTCTTCATCAATACTAACCATTTGAGATGTACAATGAAAGAACACAGATTAGAGTGCCTGAAATGTTATGGAACGAAAATCTCACTAGAAATTAGAGGATTTAAAGGCTATTTAAAAAGATAAATTGTGCCAACAGTGAGTCCAATAGTCACTTCTTTCAAAACTGGTTCCATTTGAACCTTGCAGTTTAATGAGGTCCCATGTCAAT
>APFE030612637.1:0-61329 GCA_000404065.3 Pinus taeda | reverse complement strand
AGGGACACAATGGGAGTTTCTTCATGAAGGAAAGTCATTCGGGGTTCACTGTAGAGGTCCTCCAGGATCAAGCAATGGGGAGTACAGGGACAGTGAAAAAATGTTGTGTAACAGATGCCCCTAAAGTGCGAAAGCTGAGCTAGAGTGAGGGATGAAATTCTTTATGAACCAGTGTGGGGAACCAGTCTGCCAATAGAAAATGTGCAAGCAAGTACAAATACATATACATAAACTAATTTCTCTATCAAATGATACATGAATCATGGCATGGACGTAGCCATACAGAGAATGATCATGTAAATGGATCTAGGTATGGGCATAGCCATCCGTCAAAGAGGATCATAATGAAACCAAGGTATGGTCATAGTCATCCAATAATAAGAAGGATCACATATGATAACTCATGGTCTGGTTGCAACTAGCCATATAAAAGAGACATGCATATCATCATAACCATGTCACACCACTTTGCAACCCAGATTTTTGAGATCTAAGTCCAGGTTCTTGCACTCAAATGCGACCCGATCAAAGTACATATTCTAACATGTGAGTAGATGTCTTAACGTCGAACATGCTAGAAAGGTGCTTGATTACTAGTCGATGATGTAAACTATTAACAAGCGTGAGAGAAAGCACCAATAATGACAATGGTCCTCAAGGTACTATCAACACGATCCACTGAATGTGAATAGAGGAACTGAATTCAAACACCCATGGAACCACTCGATCAAAAGCCAATGATGTGAACTTGTCCTCGAGTGCAAATAAATTGCCATTAGGGCATGCAAGATCTAAGGTACTAGAAAGGATTCTCTCAGTCAACTTCTTGGATGATGAGTTGAAGTCAACGGAAAGTGACTTTGTCGAAGGAGGGCAATAATGAATCCCACATCATCAACACAAGACAAGAGGATGCAAAATGATTTTGGATGATACAGAGAATCAATGTAACTACAGAAGGAAAGCTCTTGAACATATCAGCGACACTACTGGAATTTTGGCAGCTTTTAGATCCATGGGATTGATGGTCATGATGATGTGGCAGAGATCAAATGGAAGGCAAAAATGAATGGCCCAAACCCAGGAAGGTCAACGATACAACTGTGGATGTCGCAACCTAACATGAAGCAAAGAGTGTCATGTTCAAGAGTGAGCTACTGACACAACTAATAGATTTCCAAATTTTCCCCAACCGTTTGTGGCAGGTAGCCCAATTATTTTTTAATCGCAAGCTTGAAGGGGATAGCATATGCTTGCACTATAAGTTCATCCTTTGGATGAATCTGACCTACTAAGTTTAATGAGCCCTAGGAAGGAGAAGCTCATGTTTGTCATGGTGATGAATCCGATGTCGTTTAATAGTTTAACGAATCCGACAAAGGTGTAACTCAGTATGTTTTTCATGTTTAGAGAGTTTGAAAAAGATACGTAAAAGAAAACTCCACATGGTCTCCTTTTGTATTTGTGTGTCTCTTGAGCCCGAAATGGTAGAAAAACACTCAAAATGGAAAAACACTCGACAATATTTTCATATTAGTTTAATGAGCCGAGAAAAGAATTGAAATGTGACTCATCATCATTGTCAAACATCCATCGCTGTCACTGCACAAATAAGGTAAAGTGTATTATCGAGTTCTTGAGGAAAAATAGGTCAAAATATTTACAAAAACCTGATATTGTCATGCAAAATGAATAAAAAGGGGAAAAGTAAATATATTTTTACCATTTACCATTTTACCTTTGTTGTGAAGAATTTTTACTCACTTTTTCCCTAATTGTTTCAGAGAAGTTTGTGGGAGATCTAGGAGGTCAATCGACAAGTCGCTAGTTCTAGGTAATAGCCAAAGCCCTAATATCCATTTTCATGTCCTTTATTTCTGGTTTTAACCATTTTTTTAGTTTTTTGAGGAATTTTTTAAAAATGTTTTCACCCTTAGTCGGCGCGATTTCCGGGCACAAAATCGCGTTGGCTGGGGTGATTAACAAAGCCATCCATGTTGATCGGTGCAACTATTTTTAAAACAGACACATTGATGCCATGAATAGGGGAAAACCCTATTTTCTCACAAATTGGCCATTTAAACTTAAATTGTATGGGCCAAGCATGATTGCTGACTCAAATTAATGGCTTTTGCAAGAAAGAATCACTGAAAGTGGTGGACTATAAAGAATAGGAACATGAAGATGTTAACACCCAAGTAATGAATGATCCAAATTTCCTGGAAGGATTGAGGGATTGCAGGCTCCTCAAATTCTTTCTCATGCTAGGGATGCAGGCCGAGCCCGATTTGCTTCGGTACTTGATTAGTCTTTGGGACATTAATTGAGAGATTTTTGTCATTAGCGACCAGGAGCTGGAGTTGGAAACTTCAGCTATATACTTCATCACTAGATTTTCCCACAGACGGGAACCAGTGAACTTGTATGGGTCACAACCGATTGGGGCAAGCATATCTACCTTGCTTGTTGAACACTGCTCTCAGGCCCTAAAATCCAAGACTGGGAAGATAGAGACTTCCATTGTTTGAGATATGATACTGAGGGTGATTCTATTGACTATCGACAGAGTGGCGACGTTCGAGGTGGAACATAGACTAACACGTCAAAGTTCCTTTATGCTATTGATTGCACAGATCCTACAATCTTCAACTAGGCAGAGGCCATGAAGATGAACATCAACCGCTGTCCAAAGCCAAGGCAGGGAATCTAAAGCAATTTTGCTTCGGATCTATACTTGTGACCTTCTTCTTGGAACAAGTACTATTGTCGGAGTATTAGCTGACTAAGGTAGATCCTCGTATGCCACATGATCCGCGGATGGCCTGTTGGAGTTGTTTGATGCCTAGGATCACTGGGGGTCAGCACATGTTATACCGACTTGCATCCCTTTCATGGCTATGATGACAGAAGATGGTCATGGAGAACTGGGCATACAGTGGCACTAATTCCTGTGGAGATCCAGATATGCCCTTACTAGATGGACAAGACTTTGATGATGAAGGTAAACAATCAAATTTTTAATTTTGAGATTTTTTAATTGTTTTTGGTATATATGTGCTTATAACATTTCTCTTGTTAATGAAGACGTTGGACTAGAGCGGCTTGTTGGGATGTCCCCAATAGATAGATGCGTCCCCTGCCCTATCGATGTTGTCGCTCGTTATTAGGAGGGGAGCGACAATGAAGAGGATATCGCGAGGAACCTTGAGGGGTTGACTTGTGGTATCCCAGAGTATGCTCGGGTAGGAGACATTCCTCATCAGTACCAGAGATACATGGTGGGAGTCTCAGAGCAGATCTGACAATTACTAACTCATGTTGCATGAGCCATATCATGCTACCATGATCGCCAGGCTTATTAGTTCCTAGGTCCAACACTTATATATTTTTTGAGGCCTGCGTCCCACGGATATATGAGGCCTATGAGCGGCCGATGTTATTTTAGACAGACATATTATTTTTTGGGGTTCTGATGTATCATACATTATCACCATATATATATGTGTGTGTGTGTGTGCACGTGTTGTATTTTCCTACCTACTATCGTACAAATGGTTTGTCTTATATTTTACATGTTTCGTAAATGTCTATCCAACACATGATTAGCTAATGCATCTGTAATGTAATCAAAATGTAATGTAATGTAATCAAAATGCCTTTACAATAGACAGATATGGAGATACATTCTCAATATTTGATGGTTTTTGACAGAATATTGCCCGTTGAGTTGAAGGATGACACGCTGTGAATCCAGGTTGACAACTAGTTCTTTGATTCCAAGAGTGATGGCTTCTGAGAATAGTTCGAGGACCGCACTGTATTTAGCAATGTTGTTGGTTGTGTGACCTAGATAGATACCTTGAGGGTCAATCAACTCATCATTAGGGTCATAAATAGCCCATGTTGTGGATGATAGGTTCCGGGTACTATGGAAAGCACCATCAGTGAAACCAATGTGGGGGGTCGCAGAAATATGCAAAGCAAGAAAAGAATAGTAAATAGGAAAGTTGTTTGAAAAAAATCACACAAAACCATGCTGCACAAAAATGAATGACACACTAATGTACACAACTGTTGGACACCTAATCCTCTAAGGGTTAGCGTGGGAGCCAAATAGACTAAGGAAGTCCAAGAGACCTTGGGATGTGGAACCCAACGATCACACCATGTACTATAAATGTATATCATTTGTTAATAATAAATGTACTCTCATGTTTTATCTCTCATACTCTTTCTGCCATGTGTGTGTTTAACATGGTATCAGAGCTACTGTTAGGCCTTAGAATTTTCAGAGATTGGCAGTGCTATAGTCTTTCCAGAATTTGTCTGCCATTTCCCTATTCATAGACATATACTAATGCTTCTCTACTGCACCTAAGCGCTCTAGCAACCCATTTCATTTTGTGAATGTAATGCATTGAATTTGTCTATCAGTTGCTCTTTCCCTGACATAATTCTTTTATTTTAAACCTTGTCAAAATTCTGCAATTGATCGTTGGTTAAATGTATCTTTGGCATGCATTTGAACATCTTCTCATTAATTTTCTGTAACTCTAGTCAGCTCTAGCAGTGTGCAATGTAAAGGTTTCCGTAACTCCAGTCAGTTCTGGCAGTTTGAAATCTAAAGGTTCCTTTCCATCAATTCCTTTAGCAATATCGCCATTGAATTTTCTTGTACTCCCTCCAAGAGTGATGATCAAAGGGTTGATCTTCATGAATGCTATACTATGAGCAATGAATTGTTGAGAGTTAATTAACAAAATGCTACTTGAATCTTGAATCACCAATTTGACTACTTCCAAGCTACCTTTTCCCACTTCTACAATTCCTAGAGGTACAAACATTAACTTGAATAGAAGACGAATTCTAACAGTAGCGATTAGTGCTTGGCTTGGAGTAGTAGTCATAAATTGCAGGAAAATTACATGCACTGCATTTCACAATGTCACAAGTACTGGCCTCCTGTATTGTTTGAGTGGAATCCAACGCTAACTCCTGAGGGTTGTTGGTTGATCTTCGACGTGGTCAGTTCGAATGCTGCCTTGAATGCCTCTCCTCCCACGCTGCGCAGCTCACCTCGGCCATACCCCATCTCACACCTTCCTCCACGGTGAACGCTCCCATCACTACGATTGTGTTCCTTGATGATCTCTTGGCATTCATTTCAAAAGAGATTGCGAGCTCAATTTTGGGCTGAACACACCCTCCTCCCATGCTGCGTTGTTCCATGTTGAACGTTGGTGGTTGTATCAGCTGATGTTGGTGGTGTTTCTTGTGCTTGTGCTTTTTCCAAAATGTGCTTATGCTTTTTCCAAAAGAAACTATCTGATGCTCCTTTGGCTATGATAGATAAAATGCATCAATGCCACAATGTTTCTAAGGTTATGAATTTGATTGGTGATGTGAAAGGGAAAGTTGTTGTCATGGTATTGTTGTTTTGAGTCCTCATCTTCCGTCATAGTGGTATTGTTGTTTTGAGTGCTCATCATCCATCACAGTGGTACTGTTGTTTTGAGTCCTCATCATCGAAGAAATTGCATTTTTCAAAAAAGTACTTTCCCATACAAACACCACAAGTACCACAAGTTTGTTGAACATCTTGTTCAGTTCTACAAAGTGAACAAATAACCTTTTGAACTTCATGGCACGGTACATCATGTCCATCAAGTGGATGGACATCCATTGAATTTTGGGCCTCATTATGACAATGCCTATAGTCAAAGACTTAATTACAACATGGAGCCCTTATTTGGCATCTTTGGTGGTAGTGTGAACATCCATATTGCATGCATCCTCTATTAAGCATATCTTCAGGTGGTTGTGGTGCTCAAGGGTTATGGCATATAAAGAGAAATTTGGCAATGGAGGTTCTGGGTACAAAACCTCCAGAGGATGAGGATCCAAAGGATTTGTTGTTTTTAACAGTGGTTCTGGTGCACATTTCGGTTGGAAGGATTTTACCCCAACACATTCAGCTAGTAGAAATGATGACGAGCTCAACAAATTTGTAGCTCCTTCTTCATGATGCCATCTGCTTCTTCTGTTGTCTCCCACACCATTTTCATACATAATGCTGACCTCTTTGTGCTGATTTCATATATATAGCTGTTGTTTTGATATATATATGTGTTGATTTTAGATACTATTTTGGCATATATATGTTGTGTCTACGTTGTTTGACATCTTAGATCTTGAGCAAGCTAATTCATTGCTCACTACTGAACTGAATAAATAAGCTAAACACCACCCAGTTGAACGTAGGTAGAGGTTTTCAAATGCAAAAGGAGATGACATATGGAGAGGGAAATTAATGATTTTTCTTTGTAAGGATAGGTGTGGAAGTAAAGTTTTATATTGGAGCTTCCTCTTGATACAGAATGGTTGGTTATGCCTGTGAAATCGACATTGTGGAGGCTCAGAGGGGAATTAGATTGACAATGATATATTACTACGTTGTTGTTTTCTATCTACATTGGAACCAACTTTACTATTTACATTCAATTGATTGTGAGCATTATTCCAAAGAAAGTATGCTTACCATTGTTTAGTCAATTTAGTATGTCCTAAATTGTTATTTAAAATGTTAATCCGGGAGTCATAAACTGATGAAGTGAAGTGCACTATATGTGCAAGATAACCTTTTCCTTAGTCTTTTGTCGTTTTTGAGTTTTTAGTTTGTTTTTGGGTTTATCTTCTGTGGATTCCCTAGTGTGAGATGGCGAAATTGAAAATTAAGTGTGAATGGTAATGATGATTTTTACAATGATTTTCTAACCTTAAAAGTTCAAAAAGAAAGTTTCTAAACTGACTGTAATGAAATCAATTCTCAAAAAGAAGTAAATGCATCAAAACAATGAACTAGTGACAATGGCCCAGTATCCTTACTGCTGTGTGAAAAAGAAAATAAAATATGAACTTAAAGCAACTCAAAGACTAAAAGTAAAGCAACTAAATCACACTACTTCAACCTATATTCTGACCCTTCACCTTTCGACTCAGTCCGGCTATAGGAAGTGATCATAAACAAGTTGAGTATTATGATATCTAAATTGCATAAAAGGAAACTAAGATTTAACTACTCATTCATATTTCAACTCTTGAAAATGACATAAGTAATTCAATCTCTAACTTGCAGGAAAGCAAACTAGATCACACTACTTCAAGTAATATTCTGATTTCTTACTAATTGAGTCGCTTGGCTATAGAAAGGAAATCATAAACAAGTAAGTAATATGATGTCTAAATGGCAGAAAAGTAATCAAGGAAAACAAAACATGAAAGAAGTGACAATGCTGGAATTAAACTTAATGAATAAAAATCAGCAAAAGGGACAAGATGATCTCATGTCAGTAGCTATCAAAAACATGTAAATGTGCCCGGGCTGCCTACAAAAACCTGTAAAGGAAACACTGATCAGCTTAACAGTTATGAAGAGAACATGAAATATGCATAGTGATGAACATTATAACAACATAAAATATGTACAAGTAATGAATACAAAAAGCAGTAAACAAAAGCAAGTAAGAAACTATACAAGCTTTGGTGTACAAGGGCCCTCTATCACCTCAGCCAACCAACTATTTATTCACAAACTGGATTCAGGAACGTTGTCTTCTCATGTATTGAATTGTAGAAATAAAGTAAAGGAAAATACAGCATAGTGGGATGAAACAACAGTCAAAATTACCACTTCCAGACTAACTGTTCATCGTATATGAACGAGTTATTTATAAGTGCAAATGCTAATAACTAATTCCTAGATTTGTGCTGCCAAGAGACACGTAAATCTCCATAGCCTGAGATTTAGCGTGATGGTCATTATAGCAGTTGAGTTCATGGAGTGGTGGCTGCTTGATTCAGTTCGCAGGCTGGTCAACAGTTGTGCCAGTACCTCCAAGAATGAAGGATCGTGCCACGTAATCCTTAACGTGTGCCAAAATAGAGCCATGCCACCGCAAAATTCCTCATTTGGCCCTTCCTTTGACTTTCATTGACCATGACTATTTATGAGCGATTTGGCTGATCTGAGAGGACACACTCCATGTACACGTCGCCTGCATCCTGCGCATGTGGCTGGTTTCTCCATTGGACACCTGTACCATAGCTTTTGACAACATGGTTGCGGAAACTCAGGCTGGCTATGGAAAGTGACAAGTTTCGCAGCTGTTGAACAAAAAATCTAAACCAAACAACAGTCAGAAACATAGTTAGGAAACCATTTCATAACCTCTTTTTAGCCTAATATGCAATGATTTGGCAGCTGGGTGGATGAAGTAAATGGAAAAAAAAGGTTGAAAGGGTATATAGGGAAGTGCAGGTTTGGGACTCAACATACCCCCACTATGAAGGTGTTGCATGTCCTCATGTAATAAAAATTTAGACATTCCCCTCTAGTCCATGTGTTCTGATGCTTCTGCTAGGACATCTAGCCCTCTTTTATTCTTCTTTGGTGCCACCAGCATCCTTGGTTTCCTTATTAGACATCTGAATTTGAGATTATTTAAGGCTCTGCTCAACTTTTTGCACTTTTTCTTCAGTTTATTGTTTTTCTTTTGCCATAGTCCTAAATGAAGCATGGTGTTATCATGAATAATTTTATCTACTTTTCTCTGTTCCTTGAGTGTTTCATTGTCCTGCTTGATATGCCTGCTTAGGACTTCTAATTCAAACACCTCCTGTTTTAAGGACTGAACTTGTGCATCTAGTGGCAGAGTGGTACTCGGACCTGCAACTGATTTTTCCAATGACTCCAAGTAGTCATATACCTTCTGTTGATTTGGATCTATTTCAGGTGTCTTTCTTGGACTGAGCTCAAAATCTGGTGGAGGAGGAGGAGGACTTCTCTCTAGCTCTGGCCGAAAAGAGCTTTCATTATGTAGGGGACTAGTTTCAATACTTGGTTGAGGACTAGGTGAAGTAGGGCCAGCTGGAGTTTTCTCCGGTGTTTCTCCACCCAAGTCAATGAAGTGGGGCCATTTTATTTGTGTTTTATTCCACTTCCCTCTTAACCTGTGGCTTCTCCTCAAGACTGGTGGACTAGTACTCTTTTCTCGTATACTATGTTTCCCTTTTCCCTTTTTCTTTGCTATAGCAGCCTGAAGATGTACTAATCTTTCTGACAGTGGTTGGTAATCCTCCTCTATGGATGGCTCAGGTGATTGGTAGACTTCTTGGATGGTCGTTTTACCTTTATCTTTCCTCCGTTTCTTGTCTTTAATTCTATTTTCCTTTTCTTGTTGACCAACTTCTTGAGTTTTTGTAGTAGGGGAGTCTTGGATTTGAGTGCTTTTTTCTCTCCTCCTACTTTTCCTTGGCGCCTTTGGTGTATTACTTTTAGAGGCCTTAGCTAGCTCTTGGAAGTAGTTTCTTATCAAGAATTTTTCCCAGGTATCTTTTTTTTTCTTTAGTTGGTCCTCAATGAGAATTTTTACAAGTCCATGATGGTATAGATGAGGTTCTATATTGCCTATGTGTTTTTGGACTGTAATAATCAGTTTTTTCAAACTTAACAACAAGAAATAAGGTAAATTAAGAGTCTGATTCTCTAAGAAATTCATCAGCAGTCTAGCATGGTACATGTACATCGAACGAAAGCGGCCCAAACAAGTGACAAATTTTTGGATAACTAATAGCAGACTAACCCATTCTTCCTTCAGTGCATGAACAGGTATTCCTTTAGTAAACATAGTGGTGTCCATACTTGGGTTTCTTAACATAATCCTCCATGCCTGTTCATCCACGCTTTTGTTTTTGAACCATCATTCACCTTCCTGAGGTAAGCTTGTGGCAGTTGCTACTGTTGTCTCGGTCATCATGAGCTTCAAGTCTCCAATCTCCACCATTTGACCATTGAAAGACTGTGCAAAAGTCTTGGTTACCTCTTTGTTATAGCCTTTGAACTTCTAGATGAAGCGTAACCATTTGGCTTTCCTCAGCAATTCCTTTGCTTGTGGGTAACCTTCTAAATATTCCGGTCCTTTTGGCTCTACCCCTAGTAATTTTCCCATTCATCTCTATGTTTTGAATTTCAACCGAGGATACAATTGTGCAAAGGATTTAGCAGAGGGAAAGTAGCTCGGTTGCAGGGTTTGTTGTAAAATGCAGTGGCTGCAATTGGTAGCAGGTAACGGGAATGCCTCAAATTACAGGCGGAACAAAGGATAGACAAGCACAAATAACTTCACAATTTGAAATGCGTGGATATGAAAGGGAAACTTTTAATGAAATGGTAAGTGAGTGGAGTGGAGACGAGATTTGAATTAACGGCTGCGTATGGGAGATTATACGTTTTGATAGATGGCTGTGGAAAATGTGGTGGAGAGGAGCCGTAAAGGGATTGGTCACATCTCATGAGCGCAGGTGGAAAATGAAAGTGCAGTCAACTTGAATTTAAACCCAAAAAATCCATCATGAGACTGTTAAGAAATAAATGTATGGTGTGTGGAGTAATATCGTGGGATAGGAGTGGACAATGGAGCTATCATATTGAATCATTGCACATAGTAGAACTTTTCATGGTTTGATAACTATGCATAATCATGACTTTAATTGTTATTTGATAAAAAAAAATTGCTCATACCTTTTGAAACTTTTTCATTTCTTGCCCATAGCCTTTATCCACTGTTCTTTCTTGATGTCTTGGAGATGCTCCATGTCTTCATGGCAATTGCTCAATTACACCTGCATTTTCATGGTTTTTGCACTAACATTTTGACTGTGAATTTTGCAAAACAGAGTGGTGGTAGCTGCGGAAATCGTTTCTAGCTGCGGAAACGTTCTCCAGCTGCGGAAACGGTCTCCAGTTGTAGAAACTAGGACAACACCCACTTAGATGAACAAAGGTAGTTAGAAAGGAACTAACTGAGTGAAAGTAGTCCTGAAAGGAAATTTTATTAATCAAATGAAAGTGACATGAATGGAATGGAGTGAATGAGATGGAGATGGAGTGAAATGGCAAATGAGATGGAGTGAAGTGAATGAGATAGGGATGGAATGAAATGGAAAATGAGGTGGAGTGAAGATGGAAAAAAAAGGAGAGGAGAGAGAGATTTTTTTTTGGAAAATATAGAGTGTCAGGTGCCCCTGATTTTCACTATGTAGTTTCTGTATAAGACTGCCAATCTATGATTAGTTTTCAGGCTTATACAATTTTTTTCCTTTTTTCTTTTTTTCTTTTTTCGCTTTTTTTTTTTTTTTTTTAACTGAAAGAAACAAAGGCTAGGCTAGTGGGGAAGAAGTATTCTTCTCCACCAGCCTTATTGTAGAATTCTCTTGGAACATCTTGACAAATTCCTCTTTTCAGAGTGGCTTACGATAAATTTTCAATCGATGGCCATTCACAATAAGAGGATTCTGAAATTCATCAATGGTCTTGATTCTTACTACTCCAATGTTAAAGACTTTGTCAATTTCATATGGCTGAAGCCAATGGATCTGAAATTTTCCTTTGAAGTCTTTGAACTTGGAATCAACCAGTAGCACCCAATCTCCCTCTTGAAACTTTTTCTCTTTGATGTATCTATCATGCCACTTAGCTCTTTGATGTTGAACTAGATCAGTCCTTAAAATTGCTTCTTGTCTGATCTCATCTAGCTCATTCAGCTACTCCATTCTGTGCTTTTGGGCTTCTGATAGATTCATCCCTAACTAGACTGCCATCTTGAAAGTCTTGACTTGAAACTCAATGGGGAGCAGGACTTCTTTCCCATAAACAAGTTCATAGGGAGAATGTCCTGTTGTATTCCTCCATGTAGTTCTGTAGGCCCATAAGTCTTCAGGAACCCTATCTGCCCAATCTCTCCTGTGTAGATGAATAGTTTTGGTGACGATACTCTCAAGCACCTTGTTTGTAGACTCCACTTGGCCATTTTCTTGCGGATGGTAAGGAGTAGATTTTCTGTGCTTGATTTTGTATTCTTCCATCAGCTTCTCCATCAAGTTAGATGTAAATTGACTTCCCTGATCTGTCACAATTTCTCTTGGAACACCAAAGCGAATAAAATTATCCTCATAAATAAAACTAACAACTAAATTTTCAGTAGCAGCAGATAAGGCTTTGGCTTCTACCCATTTAGTGACATAATCAGTACATACCAATATATACTTCTTCTGCCTAGATGGTGGATTAATAGGTCCAATGAAATCTAAAGCCCATTTTTCAAAGGGTTCGATGAGTACCTGTGGTTGTAGTGGCATTTCATTTGAAAGAGTCGGCCTCCCAACTCTTTGGCAGCTGTCACACCTTCTGACATATTGTTTTGCATCTTTGAAAAGGGAAGGCCAATAATACCCCAAAGAAAGGATTTTATAGGCCGTCCTTTTGTCAGCAAAGTGTCCACGACATGGTTCATCATGACATGCGTTGAGGATATCAGACATTTCATCTTCCTGAACACATCTTATGATCACACAATCTAGCCCTGTTTTAAACAATTCATTAGAAATCCATGAATAATTCGAACTCTCCTGAATAATTCTTCTTTTTTCGCTGGGAAATAAATGTGGAGGTAGCTTTCCTGTAACCAAATAGTTAGCAATATTTGCATACCAAGGAGTCTTAGTAGTTACTGCAAATAAATATTCATCTCGAAACTTATCCTCTACAGGAGAATCTTCATTAGTATTTTGGATTCTAGACAAGAAATCAGCTACTGTATTTTGTTCCCCTGGTCTATCCAACACAGTAATATTGAATTCTTGTAAAAGTAAAAGCCATTTTGTAACTCTGCCATTAGTAACAGGTTTGTTCATTAGATATCTAATTGCAGAATGATCAGTATGGACAAAAGTTTCATAGCCTGTTATATAATGTCTAAACTTATTGATTGCATGAACAACAACTAAGAATTCTTTTTTAGTCACAGTATAGTTTAACTCAGTGGGAGTCAAATTTTTACTGGTGTAGTAAATGGCATAAGGAATTAAATCCTTTTGACCCAACACAGCTCCTAGAGTTTTATCTAAAGCATCTGTGTAAATATGGAAAGGAAGTTTCCAATTCGGCCTTCTCAAAATGGGTGCTTCAGATATTTTTGTTTTCAAAGTTTCAAATGCAGATTGACAATCAGGATTCCATTTAAATTCACAGTCTTTTGTAAGTAGTTTGAAGAGTGGGGATGCTATTTTAGTGAAGTTTTCAATAAATCTTCTATAGTATCTAGTAAATCCAAGAAAACTTCTAACATCTTTTTGACAATTTGGAATAGGCAACTTGGAGATGACTTCAACTTTTGATCTATCAACTTTAATTCCATCTCCCAAAATATGATGTCCTAAAACAATTCCCTCAGTAAACATCATAAAGCATTTTTCATGACTTAAGGAAATATTTGTTTCTTTACATCTAATAAGGACCTTTTCCAAATTTTCTAATCCCTCTTCAAATGAATCACCATAAACTGTAAAATCATCCATGTAGACTTCTACACAATCATGGATTAGATCAGAAAATATACCTAGTATTGCCCTTTGAAATGTTGCGGGTGCATTACATAACCAAAAAGGAAGCACTTGGTAAGCAAAATTTCCCCATGGACAGGTGAATGTGGTCTTATCTTGATCTTCAGGAGCTACCTGAATTTGATTATAGCCACTAAAACCATCCAAAAATGAAAAGTACTTTTTGCTTGCTAAAGTATCTAATACCTGATCGATAAAGGGTGAAGGAAAGTGATCCTTCAAAGTTTCTTTTTTCAATTCCTTGTAATCAATGCATATCCTCCATTTACCATTCTTTTTAGGTACTATAACCAAAGGAGAAACCCATCGGCTATCTGAAATTGGATAAATGAAGTTTACATTGAGTAGTTTTTGGAGCTCTTCTTTGACTATCTCCCTAAGGTTTGGATTCATCCTTCTCTGAGGTTGTCTGATTGGTCTACTGTTTTCCTCGATGTAGATGTGATGAATGCAAGTCTTAGGGTCAATACCTTTCATATCTGTATACTCCCATGTAAATGCAGTAGAATTTTTTTGCAAGATTTTGGTTAGTTCTCCCTGTTGTGATATTTCCAAGTTTTTGTTGATATTCAATGTTTTACTTGGAAAGATCTTAATGGCGGAACTACCAAACTCTTCCATAGAGAAAAGAGACATTTGTCTAGATGATAGATACTCAATGTCAGAATCTAACTGAAATTGTGTGTGGTCATATTCTGAGGATGTTTCAAAGTTTTCTAATGTGTTCACAATTTGACTATCTTCACTGACTTCAGAAATGATAAAGACATGTTGTATAGTGTTCTCATCATCAACCCACTCATTATCTCCTATTTCTGTAATTTCTTTTGCTGGAGGATACAAATTGAACTTCTTTGTCGAATTACCATCATAAACATACATATCCCCAGACCTACAACTGATAAAGGCATCAGCTGTGGCTAGCCAAGGTCTTCCTAAGATGAGAGGGTGTCCTCCTAAATTACTCTCGGGAGTTAAAATCATGAAGTCTACTGGATATTCCCAAGAGTCTAAGGAGACCGAAATGTCTTCTAATACACCATCTGGTTTGATAATCGATCGATCTGCAAGTTTCAGTAATGTAGGTGTAAAAAGAATATTAGGAAGTTTCAGTTGTTCCATAGTCTGTCTACTCATGATGTTGATAGCAGCCCCTAAATCAATCAAAGTATTTGGAATTTCTACCCCATTGATATGTGTTTTAACAATTGGACTACCAAGATCTACATACTTCTGCATAGTAATTTTTCCCATCATGATATCTGCAATTTTTCCTACTAGGTGGATTCTTCTTGTATCTCTCGGTTTCCTTCCTGGTCTTTTAAGACTTAACTCCTTTATTGTTTTTGCTAGAATAGGAATTTCTTTAATGGCTTGTAACAAGAGAATCTTGATACATACATTCTTCAATTCATCTAGAAAATCATAGTCAGGCAACAAGATTTGTGTTTCCACTCCTTTGTCAATTTGTAACCTTTCAAGAAAAGGAGGTGTGGATGAAGATGCAGTTTGCTCAACTATAGGAGTTATGGGGGTTAACTCTTTTTCTTTTTCTTTCTGAGTGCTTGGGTTTTGAAGAGATACTTCAGAACCTTTATTGGCTTCAAGAGAATCTTCCTCAGAAATGCTTTGCTTTTGGGCATCTATAGAAGGTTTATCTAAGACTCTACTAGATTTGAGTTGTACATCATTGAGAGGAACAATCATATATGTAGCAAATGGTTGACCTTCTATTATGTAAGCATTTTGAGGGTTTTTATTATTGGGGTTTGGTAATGGCTGGGAAGGAAGTTGATTTGGCTTTTGTTGGAATGGAAGCAAGAGCTGAGAATTTGGATTTTGTTGAGAAGGTTGTTGTTGTTGTGGAAATGGCAATGATAGTTGTGGATTTTGATTTGGAAGTTGTGAAGCTTGTTGGTTTTGAAAAGATGGAGGATATTGATAAAATTGAGAAAATCTCCCATAGGGACTTTGCATACCTTGTACCCATGATTGAAATGGATTTTGTTGTTGGGGCAAGGTTGTTGCCAAGGATTCCAATTTGGTGGGGTTTGAAAGTTCATAGAGTTGTTAAAACCTTGGTTTTGTTGCCCCTGCCAAGGTCTCCTTGCAACAAAACATAGAGACTCAATTGTATTTGGATCTTCTTGAAAGACAGCTTTGAGCCCACGAATTGAAGGACAATCCTTGGTCTCATGATTCTCTGAACAAATCACACATGTTTCTATAACTTTTGCATCCAAGGGACATTCCCTTAGAGCATGTTTCTTTCTACATTTTGGGCAAAAGATGGCTAAAGCTTTAGCTTCTGCTTTCTGCTTATTCTGTATCTTAAGAGTGTCTAGTTGCTCACTTAGACTCCCTAGGATATCAGTTTTGAATTCATCAAGCATATTGCCAATCTCAGCCCTACTTACTGATCCAGTTGCAGATTTGTTTGCTCTGATGAGAGAAGGATCTCTAGGCCCTTTCCTAGTTTTTGATTTTCCCCTTGAGAGATGGACACATAGCTTTGCTATATCATGAAGTGGAAGTTGGGATATATCTCCTTTTCCCATCATGTTCAAAATATCTATCCAGTCATCTCTAATGTATTTTAATAGAAGGGATTTCAAGGTTTCTTAATCGAGGTTACTCATTTTTTCTCTTTTGAGGTTATACTAAAATCTTTCAAGTAGATCGTCCAAGTTTTCATCCTCTTTTTGTACCATTTTGAATACCTCATCCTTATGATTGGTGGGCATGCAATAGTCCAGGTATCTATCCAAAAATGTCTATTTCATATCATTCCAAGTCCTGATGGATTGGGTGAATAATCCCATGAACCATTTCAAAGCTGCTCCTTTCAATGTTGAAGGAAACAGTTTGAGTTTTTGAGAGTCTTCCAAATAATCATAGGTTCGACACACGGCCTTAAACTCAAATAGAAATGTTTCGGGATCCTCATTTCTTAACCCATGAAATTTTGGGAGGACAGATGGTGAAATATTTTTCATTGTTGCTCGAGAATCCTCATCGACTATAGGAAATCTGAATGAGTTATCTCCATCCCTATTTCCCCCATTGTTACCTCTAACTCCTCCATTGTTTCCTCCTCCCCCTCCTCTACCTCTACCTCTACCAAATCTGTTAACTACCTCCTCTGTCATGATGGCTTCCTCAGAGACTTCAGAGTCCTCCGGTTCCTCTACTAATGCCGAATGAGGAGGAATTTCTCCCTCTTCTTCCTCAGGTGATTCTACTTCTCCAGTTACAATGTGTCTCCCTGTAGAAGGAAAGAAATGATCTTTTCCTAATTCAGGTTTGATGGATGGTGTGGGAGAGTCTCCTAATTCCACTACTGCCTCTTGAACTCCAGGAATCCTAAGGCTAGGAGTATGAGTTGGAGATGAAGGAGGTGGTTCTTGTCTATTCCTTGAAGTAGATGGAGTTGTAAAAATCAAACTCTTGGCTCTAGCTAAAAGCCTTCCCCTAGAATCTCTTGCTCTATGCATGTTATTTTTTCTCTTCAAGTCGGGC
Source organism: Pinus taeda (assembly GCA_000404065.3). NCBI lineage: Eukaryota > Viridiplantae > Streptophyta > Pinopsida > Pinales > Pinaceae > Pinus > Pinus taeda. The sequence goes on along the minus strand of APFE030612637.1, from coordinate 44,352 downwards.
TAATAATTTTTTTTCTGATCTTCCAAGTCACTCTAGGTGCAAGAGGAGAGCATAATCAAGAAAATATTAAACCAATAAATTTCTCTTTTCTGATCCTCCAGGTCACATTATGCGCAAGAGGAGAGCATACTCCGAGAGGTTCTCAATTTTCCTTTCTTGAAAATTTTTCTTTATATATATATATATATTTAAGAAATTGGCTACCTAGTTTCACTTCCCCGGCAACGGTGCCAAAATGTTTAGTCAATTTAGTATGTCCTAAATTGCTATTTAAAATGTCAATCCGGGAGTCGTAAACTAATGAATTGAAGTGCACTGTATGTGCAAGATAACCTTTTCCTTAGTCTTTTGTCGTTTTTGAGTTTTTAGTTTGTTTTTGAGTTTATCTTCTGTGGATTCCATAGTGTGAGATGGTGAAATTGAAAATTAAGTGTGAATGGTAATGATGATTTTTACAATGATTTTCCAACCTTAAAAGTTCAAAAAGAAAGTTTCTAAACTGACTGTAATGAAATCAATTCTCAAAAAGAAGTAAATGCATCAAAACAATGAACTAGTGACAATGGACCAGTATCCTTACTGCTGTGTGAAAAAGAAAATAAAATCTGAACTTAAAGCAACTCAAAGACTGAAAGTAAAGCAACTAAATCACACTAATTCAACCTATATTCTGACCCTTCACCTTTCGACTCAGTCCGGCTATAGGAAGTGATCATAAACAAGCTGAGTATTATGATATCTAAATTGCAGGAAATTAAATTGCATAAAAGGAAACTAAGATTTAACTACTCATTCATATTTCAACTCTTGAAAATGACATAAGTAATTCAATCTCTAACTTGCAGGAAAGCAAACTAGATCACACTACTTCAAGTAATATTCTGATTCCTTACTAATTCAGTCGCTTGGCTATAGAAAGGAAATCATAAACAAGTAAGTAATATATTGTCTAAATCGCAGAAAAGTAATCAAGAAAAAAAAAACTTGAAAGAAGTGACAATGCTGGAATTAAACTTAATGAATAAAAATCAGCAGAAAGGACAAGATGATCTCATGTTAGTAGCTATCAAAAACATGTAAATGTGCCCAGGCTGCCTACAAAAACCTGTAAAGGAAACACTGATCAGCTTAACAGTTATGAAGAGAACATGAGATATGGATAGTGATGAACATTATAACAACATAAAATATGTACAAGTAATGACTACAAAAAGCAGTAAACAAAAGCAAGTAAGAAACTATACAAGCTTTGGTGAACAGGGGCCCTCTGTCACCTCAGCCAACCAACTACTTATTCACAAATTGGATTCAGGAACGCTGTCTTCTCATGTATTGAATTGCAGAAATAAAGTAAAGGAAAATACAACACAGTGGGATGAAACAACAGTCAAAATTACCACTTCCAGACTAACAGTTCAGCATATATCAACGCATTATTTATAAGTGCAAATGCTAATAACTAATTCCTAGATTTGTGCTACCAAGAGACACATAAATCTCCACGGTCTGAGATTGAGCGTGATGGTCATTACAGCAGTTGAGTTCATGGAGTGGTGGTTGCTTGATTCGGTTCGCAGGTGGGTCGACAATTGTGCCAGTACCTCCAAGAATGAAGGATCGTGCCACGTAATCCTTCACATGTGCCAAAACAGAGCCGTGCCATCGCAAAATTCCTCATTTGGCCCTTCCTTTGACCATCATTGACCATGACTATTTATGAGCGATTTGGCTGATCTGAGAGGACACACTCCATGTACACGTCGCCTGCATCCTGCCCATGTGGCTGGTTTCTCCATTCGACACCTGTACCATAGCTTTTGAGAAAATGGCTGCAGAAACTCAGGCTGGCTGCGGAAAGTGACAAGTTTCCGCAGCTGTTGAACAAAAAATCTAAACCAAACAATAGTGAGAAACATAGTTAGGAAACCATTTCATAAGCTCTTTTTAGCCTAATATGCAATGATTTGACAGCTGGGTGGATGAAGTAAATGGAAAAATAAGGCTGAAAGGGTATATAGGGAAGTGCAGGTTTGGGACTCAACAACCATTTTGGAGGAAGACGATTTTTAAGACCACGAAATATAGTTCCATAGTAAATTGTATGATACTTAGAGGTAAAGAAGTCTATATAGTCCATTATTATGGCAGAAAACATCAACTGAACCTGACTCTATTGACCAGAAGGGCAAACATTTCATCATATGTGTCAACATCTTAAAGAAAATTTCAAATCAACTTTGGAGAAAAAGGGAGACTACATATTGTAAGTGGGTGTTGCTCCTTCCTCATTGATCCATAGCTAATCAGTTTTTCAAACTGTGATTTTGACATTGGAGAAATTGACTCAAATTGGTGAAGTATTAGAGCTTTTAAAATCTCTTATACAATCTACTATTGATGACACATTCAAAATCAACAAAGGCTCTCTCTCAGCAATTCAAACATGTCTACAATATGCATAAGAACAGATTGAATTTTTGGAGTTTGAATCTCAACTACAGCAAGAAGAATTATAGTAGTGGAGTCATCATTCTGAACCTATTTTTGTTCAGAAGATTGAAGCAAACTCCCATAAACAGCAAGGCAATAATGTTACAGTTCATTCAGATTTAGTACCCAATAAAGCAATAAGGTTACATGTAGATGCAGAAGTTCAGCTTGCACTTCCCAAGCCCATCATCAGACCTTGGGAAGAGCTTGTCCACAACAAGCATAGAACTGGTTTTAGATATGACAAGGACATGTCCTTTCATATTCTAGACTACTCCAAACCAATCCAATTTCAAAGTGTTGGATTTCTTTAGGACGATTCATCTTAACTTGCTCCTCATGACAGTTCACCTGTGGCTGTTTTAGATTCTGGTTCTCTTCCACAACAACCACAACATATTGTGAAATGCCAACACAGTGACCGAGTTGGCCATCTAAAAGATCATTGTTTTGATCTTCATCCATGTAAGCGCTGTCATAAAACCAGTCATTCTTCAAACAAATGCTTCAGAAACAAACCTCCTACAAGAAGAAAGATTCATCTTGGATGGATCGCTTCTTGGCAATGGGCATCAACAACCAAGAAGATATTTCAGTCAGCAAGGAAGGTCTTAGCTAGGGGATCTGGTGATTCCAAAGTACCAATCAATGGGGATTGAGAGTACATATCAAAAGAGGTCTTTGACGTAAAGTAATCAGAGGATGCAGAGTTTGAAGCTGAAACAATTTCCACGTAATTGACTTCAGCAGGACTAAGCAGCATAACCTCACCCCAGGTATCAACAAGATTTGATGAGGGTATGACCCAATGATCAAATTTGACTGAGATCATTTTGACAGAGGCAACATGAGGAGGTGGAAGTGGAAAAATTCTCATTAAGGCAGAATCTTTGAAAAGACCTATCCCCACACTCCCATAGGGAGCACCAGTGTGCTTGACATACAGAACATTTCCATTTGAGGAGGAAGAGGCAAATAAAGACAGTTGGTCAACAGTGAAAATCTTCCCTTGATGGGGAAAACAAATCACGCAAAATAAATAGGAGGCCATGGCATCCATGGCATGGGTCCAACTTTTGCCGAGTAGAATATTATAATTGAGATTGGCATCAACAATTTATACTTCAACTTGCACTGTATTGCCATCCAAGGAAATGGAAAGGTTAGGTAAGACATCGAAGGGTCACAAATCGCACCCATCGAAAGCTTCCAAAGTGTTCAAAGATTGGTTCAGTGCAGGAAAACCAATAGCCTTCCAACATGTAATCGACATGATACAGGTGGAAGAATCTTCATCGATAATAGTCTGGTGGATGGTCTTCTCATTGATGATACCTGAATATGAAAGGAAATTGATGAGGGTGATCTGAAACATGGTTCTCTAGATCAAAACATATCAAATTGGAATCGGTGGGATTGATGCCCCTAATAGATGACAACAAATATTTCTTCTTGGATGGACAGCTTTGGAGTACCTTTGAGGGCCAACATGGCTAACAGTGCTTGAGCCAAATCCTGAACAATATTGTAATGCTGAGAAACTCGGGCGTTGGGATTATACAAGGATTTCTGCAGCACACCTTGTGAGGGTGGCTGCATAGAGGAATCAGGATTAGGGTGCTCGATATGAAGAGGGCCAGAACTCGACATAGAAGAAGAAGGTGTGGCTTCTTCCTTTTTCCTAGCTGCCGATGTAGGAGTTTGATAGTCTTTCAACCTAGTAGCCACATTAATAGGCATACTCATCATGAACACTTGAGATCCAGAGGAAGAAGATTGGGGTTGGTCTACCATTTGGGTTTGCGGAGACAGAAGCATCTCTTTGAGGACAACGTGGCTTCCTTTGAGAAAGAAACTAACTTCAAACCATTAGGGAGAATCCTTAGTATAATTATTTTCCTCGCAAATGAGACAGGGATACTTAGGTTTTCGTTGTGAAGATTCGCCAATAGATGATTTGGGAGAACCATGTTTCAGGGCATCAACTTTAGCTTTGCCTTTTCCTTTTGAGGATTGGTCTATTATGGTGGACTAGACATCATGGAACTTTGAGGTTTTACCAGGGCCAAGTGGATTCTGGGATGAACTATTAGGGACAACATTTGAGAACAAATTCTGTTTGGAAGACGTTTTAGTAGGGGTCTAGGATACTAAATCAATAACTCCATCAACGGGAGGTACAACTGGTGACTTTGATGTTGCAGGATCAGATGATGGCCATGGAGCATTGGGTAATAACTCGTATAAATTGCCAGACTGAGAGTAAACTAGGTCTAAGTACTGGGCATGAGCGATGGCCTCTTCAATCACGTTGTTATCTCAAAATCTGACCCTGAAAGGCTGCAGACCAGGAAGACCTAAAGTAACTATTTCAAACCTACTTTAGGCTGAGGCTTAGCCTCCCCAACCAGAGAGGGCTCTCTCAAAGGATTAATGTTTTTGATTATAATTAAGATAGCTAACTCTTGTGAAATGAATGTAAAAATATGAATGGTGGAAACACAATTAGAAACTATCCATTGGGCTTATGGAGTCAACATCATTTCAGTATAACAATGTTATCAAACTTACATAGAAGTCAGGGCATTCAGCATTCAACACATTCAGAACATACCAAAAACGTATAGGACCACATAGTCTATGAATGTATACAGGAAGTTACAACACTATGAGTGAATTCTAAGTGATTACACATTCATACCATTGCAAATATTGGGAAAAGAAATCACACAGCAATTTTGAACAACTTCATGGCAGATGGAAAGGCCATTTCAAGCAAACGAAAGATCAAGAGAGTTGAATTTTTGACTTGAAGCCGTGTTTTTAAAAATTACACAGCAGTTTTGTAGCGCCCTACAAAATTGTTGTAGCTGCACATTATGCTTTCATGGACCAATGTTGAAAGACAAAGGCAAATCCTTTTGAAGGAGAATCTCTAAGAAGGATCATGTACAAAGTTTCAACATTCAGCAAGTGCAAAACAAGTAGAGGAAAGACATTTTTCAACTTCAAACTTTATCAGTCAACTTATCAGTCAAATTGTCTTCTTGTTTTTACGAGTCAAATTCTAGAAGAGGTTCTGAGTAGTTGAAAACTCATCTCTAAAAAGTGAAAGAGGTTTTCATTCCTAAGATACTGAATTACAAAAGCCTCTTCACTTTCTTTAAATCCACTATGATATGGGAGAAATGAAAGACTAAACTTGCGCTATGAAACTGTTGTAGGTGCAGTTTTTCAAAAATCAAAAATTCTTGTTTTACACGTCTTCTTCAAGGATCGATTCTGGACAGCTGGAGTAGTGTTTCAAAAAACCAAGAGAATTTTTTGTTCAACATGGATTGGTTCACAAAAACCGCCTTCAGTTTTTCCAAATACATTTTTTATGAGAAGTTATGAGCTCTATCCCAAGACCTACGTTTCAGCCAGAACAGAGCAAGGGACAGTCTCCTAGCTTCTAGGAACAGCAAAGGGATGAGTCATCAAGGGCCAGATGGAAGGTTATGAGCACCATAAAATTCGCTTCATGGAGTGTTAGGTGTCAAATAATGCTTTAAATTTTTAGATAAGGTTGTTGTAATCATAATAAGGAGTTACACTCCTAGTTGTATGAGGTCTCTAGGACTCCTAGTTAGCTGTCCTTTGTATTAAATAGTTAGTTTGAAGTGTCAATAGGTGTTAGATTAGGAGGAATTCGAATTCCCCTCATGTTGAAGGAAGGAATCTACATGAACTCTATATATGGGAGAAGAACTAATGTATTAAGGGTTGGAATTATATTGAAAAAGCTATGATATTTGGCTTTATGTAAAGACTTTGTTTTAGTAATACAAGATTGGCGTTGCTTCTCAGGACTCAGGAGGGATTCGATGTTCAGAATGCATTGTGTTGTTCTTTTCTCAATATTTGCAGTGGTATGAATGTATAATCACTTAGAATTCACTCATAGTGCTCTAACTTCCGGTATACATTCGTAGACTGTGTGGTCCTATATGTTTTTGGTATGTTCTGAATGTGTTGAATGCTCAATGCCCTGACTTCTATGTAAGGTTGATAACATTGTTATACTAAAATGATGTTGACTCCATAAGCCCTATGGATATTTTCTAATTGTGTTTCCACCATCCATATTTTTACATTCGTTTCACAAGAGTTAGCCATCTTAATCATAATAAAAAAAATTAATCCTTTGAGAGAGCCCTCTCTGGTTGGGGAGGTTAAGCCTCAGCCTAAAGTAGGTTTGAAATAGTTACTTCAGGTCTTCCTGGTATGCAGCCTTCCAGGGTCAGATTTTGAGATAACATTTCTATGCATCTGTCGGGAGCTTGAAGTCTATTCATTCCCGAAATTAAGAGGCTAAACTTCTGAAGGTAGAAAGAGCTCAAACATCTTTTTGGGGCTTCAAAACTACCTTGGTGACTCCACACATCAAATAATAAATTAGAAGGTGACTCCATTGCTAGAAGATCAGTAGCTTGATGAAGTTACAAGATGAGTTCCACTACAAGAATGAATGCTAGGTATGCTCCTATGAATCGGTCTCATATCCCTGGTTTTCCAAATCCTATGCCAAAGGTTGATTGGTTAGATGATCTTCCAATATTGAAAGATGAAAAGAAGGACAATGCTACTCTTCATTTAGTTAGGTTCCATATGCATGTACGCACTCTTAAGGTTCATTTCCCTGAAGATTTCCTCATGAGGATGTTTATGACCACTTTAGAAGGAAAAGCATGGTCTTGGTATAAAAGTTTGGAAAATGATTCAATATATTCGCTTGCTAGTTTTCATGATGAATAGAATGAGATGTATAAAGAATGTCATCCTTCCTTATTGCTGCTCAAAGATTGATGTAAACATTCTTTAAGTCTTATTCAGTATTTGGAGGATTGTTATGATGATGATGAATTTATGGATGAAGAAATTTTAGAGGCTCTTCATAGCAATACATTTCAACACCAAAAAGAAAGTATAACATCCCATGAAATGCAACATGAAAATCAGCAGGGGTCTACTTATGAAATCTATGTTCAATCCTCTGATATGAATGAGAAGATGCAACAAAATTGCCAGTCTTTTGATCATAAAGAGTATGAAATTGATTGCAAACCCCATGAAGAACTATTGGAAGATAGCTTTTATAATCTTCAGGCAGAGGGAAAGGTTGTTCAATTTTGTGATTCCTTGTAGCAGCTTACATCAATGAATGATCATAATAAGGAGGAAAATTACATTGTTTGTTGGAATCATTCAGAAAAGCAGTTGGATATCATATCAAATAAATCGTGTGTGGCTGAGGATCAGTTGTTTGAAGAGATATAATGTTATGATTATTATCAAAATAACCATGTTCTCTTTGACCCTATAAATGAATACATGGCAAAGTTTTGCACATCAGTATTTCAATTTCATTTGCATTATGAAGATGATATGCATTATAAGTTGATTTGGTCATCTCACTATCATGGTTATTTTGAGGTTGAATGCAGTCAAGAGTTCCAATATCAGAAAGGATAATTGATTGGCTTTATTGGAAATATCATGTTGCTTGAGCTACAAGTGGAGCTTGCAGCTGAGAGGGTAGGTAGGAAGGAAAATGAAAATAAGCTCAAGGTTGACGGAGCATTTTTTTTTAGTAGATATATACTTCACTCTCCTATAGTGATCATCAAGCTCAAGCCCGAGGTGAAGGCCCAAGAAGCTTGAAGGGGATGCTTGTCAAGAAAATTTCCATTTGTCATAAAACGATAAAGGACTGGACCTGTGAGTTCTTAGTGTACTACAGGAGCACACTATCCCAAGTGGAGCCACTGTTATCACTTAAATAAAAATTTCAAATTTTTTTCAAATCAGTTTCATTGTAAAGGTTAGGTGTTAGTCAGGGTTTAGTTTTTCCATGTTTGCTTTAGTGTTTAGGTCCTAGGAGTCTTCTTCCCTTTGTTAAATATGGTCAACAATATTGTTTTACCCACCATTGGTCCCAAATTTATTCAAAGTGTCATGTGTTAAGGTTGTTTCAAATGTTACATGCATTTCGAGATCAACTAGGAGTTTTCGTAGCGCAAACTCACAAAAATACACTATGTGCGCTACGAAAACACCTAGACAGTTTCGTAACTAGGAGATTTCGTAGCACAAAACATAGAGTTTACACTAATTGTGCTACGAAATCAGGGATTTGTGCCAGATCTTGTCTAACTGTCTTTTCCCATCAAAATTCGTTAATTGTTCATCACCATGTGTCAGTCCTTGAACCATGCCTATCACATGTAGCCATTCATTCTCATCATTAGTCGTTAGGTGTCTTGGTATGCTTAGGTTCCAAGTTTCAAAAAAGAGCCAAGTATTCACAGTTATGATTTAAGTTTGGGTTCACACATGAAGAGCACATTGACAGGTGTTCAATTTGAATTCTTTGAAGATCAAGCGAGGTAGCTTTCCTTATCTATTGCAAGCGAGGCAACTTTCCTTATCCATTGCAAGTGAGGCAGTGATTGAAATTGAGATGGTGCAGACTTCTTTAATATTAACCTTGTAGGAATTCCATGGAGGAGTACACGGAAAGAAAGGAGCCCACAAGACCATTAGTAATTCAAGACACACCCTAGCACGCTAAAAAAAGGGAAAGGTCAGATCAAAGAAAAGATACAAGAATAATTCACAGGTGAAATGGTACAAAGAAGAATAACCAGGAGCAAGTTAGCTAAAAGAAATCACACAACAATTTTGAACAACTTCATGGCAGATGGAAAGGCCATTTCAAGCAAAGGAAAGATCAAGAGAGTTGAATTTTTGACTTGAATCCGTGTTTTTAAAAATTACACAGCAGTTTTGTAGCGCGCTACGAAACTGTTGTAGCTGCACATTATGCTTTCATGGACCAATGTTGAAAGACAAAGGAAAATCATTTTGAAGGCGAATCTCTACAAAGGATCATGTACAAAGTGTCAACATTCAGCAACAGCAAAACAAGTAGAGGAAAGACATTTTTCAACTTCAAACTTTATCAGTCAACTTATCAGTCAAACTGTCTTCTTGTTTTTACCAGTCAACTTCTAGAAGAGGTTCTGAGCTGTTGAAAACTCATCTCTGAAACGTGAAAGGGATTTTCATTGCTAAGATAGTGAAGTACAAAAACCTCTTCCACTTTCTTCAAATCCATTATGATATGGGAGAAATGAAAGACTAAACTTGCGCTACGAAACTGCTGTAGGTGCAATTTTTCAAAAATCAAAATTTCTTGTTTTACACGTCTTCTTCAAGGATCGATTCTAAACAGCTAGAGTAGTGTTTGAAAAAACCAAGAGAGGTTTTTTTTCAGCATGGGTTGGTTCACAAAACCTAACTTCATGTTTTCCAAATAAATTTTGTATCAGAAGTTATGAGCTCTGTCCGAAGACCTATTTTTTACCCAGAACAGAACAAGGGACAGTCTCCTAGCTTCTAGGAACAACAAAGGGATGAGTCATCAAGGGCTAGCTGGAAGGTTATGAGCACCATCAAATTCGACTTCATGGAGTGTTAGGTGTCAAATAATGCTTTAAATTTTTAGATAAGGTTGTTGTAATCATAATAAGGAGTTACACTCCTAGTTGTATTAGGTCTCTAGGACTCTTAGTTAGCTGTCCTTTGTATTAAATAGTTAGTTTGAAGTGTCAATAGGTTTCAAATTAGGAGGAATTCGAATTCCCCTCATGCTAGAGGAAGGGATCTACATGAGCTATATATATGGGAGAATAACTAATGTATTAAGGTTAGGAAATATATTGAAAAAAGCTCTGATATTTGGCTTTATGTAAAGACTCTGTTTTAGTAATACAAGATTGGCTTTGCTTCTCAGGACTCAAGAGGGATTCAATTTTCATAATGTGTTGTGTTGTTCTTTTCCCAATATTTGTAGTGGTATGAATGTGTAATCACTTATAATTCACTCATATTGCTCTAACTTCGTGTATACATTCATAGACTGTGTGGTCCTATATGTTTTTGGTATCTTTTGAATGTGTTGAATGCTGAATGCCCTGAGTTCTATGTGAGGTTGATAACATTGTTATACTGAAATGATGTTGACTCCATAAGACCAATGGATAGTTTCTAATTGTGTTTCCACCATTCATATTTTTACATTCGTTTAACAAGAGTTAGCCATCTTAATCTGTTCCTAGAAGCTAGGAGACTATCCCTTGCTCTGTTCTTGCTGAAAAATAGGTCTTGGGACAGAGCTCATAACTTCTACAAAATGTATTTGGAAAAATGGAAGGCGGTTTTTGTGAACCAATCCATGCTGAACAAAAACCTCTCTTATTTTTTTTAAACACTACTCCAGCTATCCAGAATCGATCGTTGAAGAAGACGTGTAAAACGGGAAATTTTGATTTTTGAAAAACTGCACCTACAACAGTTTCATAGCACAAGTTTAGTCTTTCATTTCTCCCATATCATAATGCATTTGAAGAAAGTGGAATATTTTTTTGTACTTTATTATCTTAGGAATGAAAACCTCTTTCACTTTTCAGAGATGAGTTTTCAACTGCTCAAAACCTCTTCTAGACGTTGACTGGTAAAAGCAAGAAGACAGTTTGACTGATAAGTTGACTGGTAAAGTTTGAAGTTGAAAAATGTCTTTCCTCTACTTGTTTTGTCTTGATTAATGTTGACACTTTGTACATGATCCTTTGTAGAGATTCTCCTTCAAAACGATTTTCCTTTGTCTTTCAACATTGGTCCATGAAAGCATAATGTGCAGCTACAGCAGTTTCATAGTGTGGTACGAAACTGTTGTGTAATTTTAAAAAACACAGCTTCAAGTCAAAAATTCAACTCTCTTGATCTTTCCTTTGCTTGAAATGGCCTTTCCATCTGCCATGAAGTTGTTCAAAATTGCTGTGTGATTTCTTTTAGCTAACTTGCTCCTGGTTATTCTTCTTTGTACTGTTTCACTTGTGAATTATTCTTGTATCTTTTCTTTGATCTGACCTTTCCCTTTTTTTAGCCTGTTGGGGTGTGTCTTGAAGTGCTAATGGTCTTTTGGGCTCCTTTCTTTCCGTATACTCCTCCATGGAATTCCTGCAAGGTGAATATTAAAGAAGTCTACACCATCTCAATTTTGATCACTGCCTCACTTTCAATGGATAAGGAAAGTTGCCTCGCTTGCAATAGATAAGGAAAGCTGCCTCGCTTGATATTCAAAGAATTCCAATTGAACACCTGTCAATGTGCTCTTCATGCATGAACCCAAACTTAAATCATAACTGTGAATACTTGGCTCTTTTTTGAAACTTGCAACCTAAGCATACTAAGACACCTAATGACTCTAATGATGAGGATGAATGGCTGCATGTGATAGGCATGGTTCAAGGACTGAAACATGGTGATGAACAATTAATGAATTTTGATAGGAAAAGACAGTTAGACGAGACCTGGCACAAATTCCTGATTTTGTAGCGTAGTTAGTGTAAACTCTGTGTTTTGTGCTACGAAATCTCCTAGTTACGAAACTGTCTAGGTGTTTTCGTAGCACACATAGTGTATTTTTGTGAGTTTGCACTACAAAAACTCCTAGTTGATTTTGAAATCCATGTAACTTTTGAAACAACCTTAACACATGACACTTTGAATAAATTTGGGACCAATGGTGGGTAAAACAAGATTATTGACCATATTTAACAAAGGGAACAAGACTCTTAGGACCTAGACACTAAAGAAAACATGGAAAAACTAAACCTGGACTAACACCGAAGCTTTACAATGAAACTGATTTGAAAAAAAATTGAAATTTTTTATTAAGTGATAACAGATGCATCCACCCATAGCTATATCGCGAGAAATTGGGGCCACGAACGATTTGGTGAACCATTCAATGAGCAGCTAATCACCAATCTCGAATTTGATTAGGCAACATCTATGTCTCCATTAATGGATGTGATCAGAGATGTGTGTCATAGTATCTTGCTTAAGAGATGTCAACAAACAGGTGCCAGTTTCATAGCAAACTGGAAACTGAAAATGCGTGAGGAAAGCCATGGCTAAAGAGTTAAAGTCATGGTAAGTACTTCGAGCTAACTTGATGTACCACTTCGTTCTAGCACCAGTGAGGGTTCACTGGAAAAGACTGAGATGAATGGAATCATCCATGTACGAGTTTGACGAGCACCAGAGGTGAAATGTCATCACATTGGCTTGAGGATCTTCTTCATCTTTCCCATCGAACTTTGGACAATCACTTGGTATCTTGGATGGCACTAGAGGCTAGTACAACGAATGAAGGATCAGATCAGTCATAAGGCGAGATACATCTGGCAACTCGAGTGTACCCATGAAAGGAAATTTGGTGTTTAAAGGTATGGGAGGTCAATAAGTGGGCCCATAGGGAGGAGCCCATCCCTACTGGTAAGGATTTCAGCCGTACAGTGGGGGATTTTGGCCATATCGCATCTAAGGCTGCCCTCATTGTGGACTACCTTAACCATGTGGAGGATTTTTACCTTGAATACCTTGGAACTATCCAACCATAGGTTGATGATAAGCAATGTATGGGTTAAAAGGCTGTTGACCCTATTGACCTTGGACATATGGATATGGGACCTGTTGTTTGTGAACATACTAGTGATGAACCTGTTGTCCCTGAACAAGAGGGTTTTGGACCTATTATTGTTGGGAAGAAGGTTGATACACTTTTTGCCCTTGGACATAGAGATTTTATACCTGATGCCCTTGGTCGGTAGGATTCTGACCCTGTTGACCTAGGAAATGAGGATTTTGAGCCTACTGCTGTAGGACTTGACCTTGACCCTACCCCTGTAAGGTTTGAACTTATTGATATGTATACAAGGGTTGCTGCTACCCTGGTTGGTTTTGATATTGCAAGGGTTGACCTTGCGGTTGCAAAATTTGTCCCTTGGGCTATAGAGGTTGGCCTCGTGAGGACATGGGTTGAGAGGTGTGCGGAGAATATTACATCTTCTCTTTTGTGGTTTGTTGCAACTGTTGCAACGGTTGACCTTGCGGTTGTTGTAGTTGACCTTCCTGTGGGATCATTTTCCCTTGCTATTGCACAGAGAGCCCTTGCTGCAACAAAGGTTACCATTGTGGTAACAAAGGCTAGCCTTGTTGTTTTAGAGGCTGTCATTTTGCTACAAGGGTACTTGAACCGTGCCCGAGAAATTGTTGAGCTGAATCTGGCCATAGCCAGGCTAGATGTACTGCCCAGATTGGAAGGTGTAAGGTTGATTAACCATTCCTTGAGAACCATATAGAACATAAGGATTTTGGTATTGGACCTAAGCCCCATAGGGCTTCTGATACTAAATATTGCTCGATCCAGACTGACCAACGGGATTCTGAATCTATTGGTACTGGACATTTCTCAATCCAGTAGGATGAGAAGGGTTATGAATAATACCAGAAGAAGGCTATTTTATACCAAGCATGTGAGCTTATGAGCTTCTCACATTAGTGGCACCTAACACCATAGAAACATTCAAGTTTTGTCCCACAGGTGGTGGCACATCCTGGCCATTGAGTAGAGGGACGAAGGAATTGATAGAGGCATTGTTTGAAACTACCAATTCTGCGTGATGGGTAACTAGGATTGAAGATACAATGTTATTTAGAACTGTGGGTTGCACCAGGACTGAGGTAACATCTTGTTGGGAACCTGAAGTAGGCATGACACTTGATTCCCTAACAGGGTTATGGTAAAGTGATGAGGCACTAGGTGTACCTAAAACCAACTACGCCAAAGACACATAGCTAGGTGGAAAACTAGTGGGAATACCCCCTGAAAAGGGGAAATTCTCAGCGGGAGAAGGAAACTCTTCCTCAACAATGTGTGGAGTATAAACTTTAGACTCATCTGGATATGTGACTAGAGCATCGCCTTTCGGTTCCATGTCTGAAAACAATTGATGACAAATGGTCGAATGGGTACGAGGGGATAGTTCCAAAGGAATGCCTAGCCGATATTATGGATTGTAAGGATGTTGTGGTGATATCACAACAGGGTCAAACAGAGGGTTTGAAGGGTAGATAACTAGTCCAAGCTGATCATTGGTGGTCGGCAAGTTCTTTGGAGTATGAACGAGATTGTCTGAAGATTCTAGGCCAGGATCAATAGATGACCTAGTATCGAAAGTGGGTGGAGGATGAGATGACAAATGTTGAATGCTCAGAACAATTGCGAGTTCAACACATTGGTCCTCGAGTGACTCTGGTAACTCAGGAAGTGGCTCCTCTGATAATCTTTCAGATGGAGGAGAGGATGAGGAACTAGGTGAACTAGATGGTTCAGCCACGATGGCCTTGTCTTAGCTGACAAAACAATTAACTTCAAGGCTTTAAAATGTTCTTTTAAGGGAAACTCATGATTTGTTCTCAGAAAAAGACTAATAGGGTGTTTTGGATCATGGGAAATCAATTATTAAGATGCATAAAATATTGGTGCTCCTTCATTTTTTAAGAGTCCAGAAAGAAACAAAGATGACTCTATTGCTTTCGATTAGAAACGAGCTCGAAAAGAAAAGTGCTCGAACGATATTTTAATTTGAATGAGTTAAAAAGATCAAATGACTTCTCTGGATGATCTAGGTAAATAGGATTACAGGGCAACCATGAACTGTAGAATACCTCCCTACGAACCGAGAAGTACGAGCGGGAAGTCTCCCCGAATGTTGTGTTTGGTGTATCACGTTCGCAAGGTGCCCGAATCGGCTTCCTAAGGATAAAAAGGATTGAAGCCTAGTGGGGTTTCCCATTATATACTCGATGGTACGAGGAGCAAAAATCCATACTAGCAATGTCTAATGCCAAAGCTAATGATAGCTGCTAGGTTTAAAGATGCCAGAACACATCTTTAGCCTAGACGTTCTAGATATGATCATTAATGTCAAATGTGCCTTAGGTTAATTGAATTCATTTTAAAGTTTATCTTGAGTTACGTTTCAGTTTTTAGGTCTTAACTATGTGACTCGAAAAACCTTGAATGCAACTAAATGAGACAAGACGCTTTCAATTCGATGAAATGCCTACACTAGAGAGGGCAGAAACTACTCAATCAAATGCAAGCGATCAAGCAACTAAAAAGAAAATGATCTTTCACTACCTTACTTTTTCAAAAAATAAACTAATGAAAAATGCATTCCAATTACTAATTTCCTAATAAGCACTTATCTATTACTCCTTTCAAAAGCAAAAAATTTCTCTTCCTTTTTCAAATGTCGATGCAATTCTAGTCTTCTAATGATGCAAGTTATCGTAGCACAATGATGCAACAAGATAGCATTTCATAATTTTTTTTGAAACAATGAAACAAACTTTTCACAGATAATCTTTCAGTGAAAACGTCTCGAGACAATAAGCTCTTGAAGAAGATGAACAGATGAAAAGAGAAAATCATTCAGACTAATAAAACACTGACTTTACCAAACACAAGACAAGCAATGTAATCCATGCCGGAAAAGAAACATTTAGACAAGCAAATAAAATCTTTTCAAACTTGTGTAGAAGAGGTCAAAGTTGTAAAAGGACCAAAAAAAAAATGCAAAGAGTAAGTACAACTACAACTTGAGTTAATAAGTTCACAAACTATTGAATGGATGACCAACTAGATGCCCTAGTGTCGCTGGCCACTCAATGATTCAATCAATCAAGTAGAAAGATGATAAGCCAAAAAGCAAACAAAACCAAATAAAAAGCAGCTTTCTAATTAGGGAGAAAATGGACCAAAAGACTTATGGGGTCAAAACCACAAGAGTAGAACACACTGACCAAGATTGGGGTCAGGCCCTAATCTTCACTTATAGGCATCAACACGACTGCCCAACTAACAATAAGTGCCAGAGGTTGGTTGGTGTGATTGTTTCTCAGCAACTCGCACTGATTGGAGCGACTATTAGTGAATTAAGCATGATGATCGAGGGAGCCAAGGAAAAAAAATAAAAAAATTTGAAACAGGGACCAGATCTACTACAATGAATTTTAGACTTAGACCAATAAGTAGGAGAAAAGAAAAAAAACCAAAGGAAAAAAGTGTAACTAGAAAAGTTATCACGAAATGATGAAATCCAAGACAAACAAAAGTATTGGGATCCCCAGTGGAGTTGCCAATTTGTGGTGAAGTAAAATTATAAGTGCAAACCCAAACGAATTCCTCTAGCACGATAATTGGTCTAGCCATAACAAATACATTCTATGGAGGATTTCCTTAGGTTAGAACCAATTAAGAGGGCCTACCTCTTCATCCACTTATCCTATTTGATGATGTCCTTTCTTGCTTGCTCCAACTATCTCTCGCTTCCTTCCTCAAGCACCTGAAACAAGTAAACAACAGCAAGAAACAAACATGATAATAGAAAAATTGTAATTCAACCTACATAACAAGTCAAGAAACATTAAGTCATGAATATGTAAGATGACAAATCATGTAGCAAATCAATAGATAGTTGCATATATTAATATCAAAGAGAGATTACAACCATTTTCCTTGATGTTGCAATCCTCCTTTGACAAGACCAGGTTCCAACACACTTCTAGTAGAATTCCATGATGGCCTCAATCAATAATAGTTTTAAGGCTCTTCCATTTAGGCTTCACTCCAAACCAAATCACAGCTCTCCCTCACATAACTAGATAGCTACAACTAGTAATAGCTTGTTGTCTACTCCAAACCAAAATAACATTAGCACACCAATATCTATACTAGCTTGTGCTTGTGAGGAAGGGAGGTTTATATAGTATGAATGCATGGAATGTGGATCCTCTTGTCATGGGAAAAGGGATTATCTCTTTGAGGTAGTTCCATCATTAAAGGGGAAATGAGCCCAAACTGACATCCTCGGCCCCTTCTGGCCAAACCATTTACCAGAATTCCATTACGAAGCTTCTACAGCTCGAAGCGTCAGCTCCTAATTTCAAAAACTTTTCATAAAAAGACCAGTGCGACTGGAACACAGCTCAGTCACTCCAATAGATGCTAGAGATAGTGCTAATCTCTACACATCGGTGCAGGGGAGACAAAGGTCATTAGTGTCGGTCTTGTAAATTGGGCAAAACAGAAGTTTCACGAGAAATGCTACAAAAGGGAATTGATCTGCTCATGAAGAGGGACATAATGGGAGTTTCTTCTTAAAGAAAAAGCATGTGGGTTCACTGTATACATCCTCCAGGATCAAGGAACGGGGAGTACAGGGACAATGAAAAAAAGTTGTGTAACAATCACATAGCTTGTAGGCAGCTTTTTTCCAGACACGCTAAAAAATGTAGGGCCTATGTCACATGGGTTCGAAATTTCCTGCCCCCAATTTATTGTTGGCTTGATCATAAAGAAGGACCAAGTTACCTTCAGTAAAAGTGTAGGGAGAAACAGTCTGGTCAAAATGAGCTTTGACACGTTTCTTTTGAGGTTTCACGACCATCGCAACAATGGCACGAGTCTCGTCAAGCCTCTCAAGATACAGTACTCATTCATCTTCGGGCGAGGTATCCAGAAGAAGTTTGATAACTAATTTGAGGGAATGGATTTGACATTCGATTGGAAGAGCTGCCACTAAACCATAGACCAGCTGGAATGGAATGAATCTAGTGGCAGTCTTAGCGGAAGTTTTGTAAGCCCAGAGAGCTGAGAATAGCATCAAATGCCAATCCTTTTTGTGCTTCCCAATGGTACGTTGAAGCATAGTAGTCAAAAGATTATTAACTACCTCAACTTGCCCATTGGATTGTGGATAATAAGGAGTTGAGCTATCACGACAAAGGCCCAACTAAGAAGTCAATTTTTCCATCATGTGTTGAGGAAAATGTGATCCATGGTCAGTTACAATGGCTTGTGGAACACCAAAATGTGCTATGACGTGCTTAAAAAGGAACTGAGTAGTAGTTATAATGTCAGCATTGTATCTAGGCATTGCCTTAACCCATTTAGTAAAAGAGTCGATGAGGACGATTATATAACCATTCCCCCCAGCTAAGTGAGGGTTACATGTCAAGGAATAATAGCCCCATTTAGTGAATGGGCCAACGATAACTACTCGGTGTAGGGTGCGGGTGGGGCACGCTGCTTACGATTGAAAATCTAGCATTCATGGCATTTTTGAACAATTGGAATACAATCTTTGAAGATAGAAGGCCATAAATAATCAGTGTGGAGGATTTTCTCAGAGGTGGCATATCCTGATATATGACTACCATAGGCACCAAAGTGGCAATCATTCAATACCCATTCAACATTTTTTAGGGTGAGACACCAACGAAGAACAGAGTCCACGCCAACCCGATACAATGCATCACCAATGATCCAATAGGGTTGGGACTGATTCCAAATGTGACATCAGCCAGATCAAGAAAAATCAGATTGGAAGGTTTGGGTTTAAATACAAACAATAATATCCTCATACCATGGGTCGAGAGTGTTGATCAGAAACAGAGTTTCATCAAGAATTTTCTCAGTGAAATCAGTAGAAGTGCTTGCAGATGGAAGGGCACATATTAACTCAGAAAAAATGAGTGATTGCTTTGATTTGAAGGCAGTAAACTCCGAATCAAAATCCTTCAAGATAAAGATCCATTTGGAGTATTTCCCCCACAGTAACTGACGAGCGAGTGTATAGGTCATAGGGTTGCAATCAAAAATCACTGTGGTTTTCTGTAAAAGGATATAATGTTGAAATCTTGGACATCATGGATCGTTACAAAGGAAATATTCTCAACATGGGCAGATCGAGACTTAGTATCGAGAAGATTTCAACTTAAATAAGAAACCACATGCTCGTTTCCATTATCATCATCCTAAACTAACACCATAGCAATAGTAGTATCAATTTCATCCAAGTAAATGAGCTAATCACATTGATAATCAGGGGGTTGTAGTAAAGGAGCTTTGATAAGCATGTCTTTCAAAGAATCGAAGTATTTTTGGGAAACTTCAAACCAAACGAAAGGGATACACTTCGAAAGTAAGCAAGTAAAACCCTTAGCGAGTTCAACGTAATTAGGAATGAATCCATGGAGAAAGTTAGCCTTTCCTTGTAGGCTCTGCAATTGAAATAATGACGTAGGGGGGTAAGTTGACAATGGCCTCAACTTTTAAAGGATCGATTCAGATACCTTCATGGGACACCACAAAACCCAAGAGTCGGCCAACCTCAACACAAAACACACACTTATGTTGATTAAGATGGGTTTTATAATGCTAATGTCACAAAAAGATGGATCTTAAGTGATTTGGATGGTCTTGATGCTTAGAAAAATGGGTTTGTAAGTCATTGAGGTAAGGCTAGACAATGTGTCGAATGTCGTGAAACACATAAGACATTTCTCTTTAGAAGGTAGCACCAGCATTCTTTAAATCGAAAGGAAGTTTTTTATAAGAAAATCTGCCTCAGGGACATATAAAGGTCATTTTATGTTGATTAGTTGGTGAATTATTGATCTAGTTGTAGCCAGAAAAGCCATCCATGAATGGGAAAATCTCACTCCTAGTGCATTCATCAATGATCTAATCAATAAATGGAGTGTGATAATTGTCTTTTGGATAGGCGCGATTGATATTGCGATAATCAAAATAGACATGGATCATGCCCTACATCTTAGCAATAGGGACAATGTTGGACATCCAATCTGTCAATGGGATGGGATAAATAAAACCAGCTTTTTAAAGCTTCTCCATGTCTGCTTTGATAGCACTAGCCTCTTGAGGATGCATGGGGTGAAACCATTGAAGAATATGCTTGACACTAGGATAAGTTGGTATTTCATGCACCACTATTGCTAGATAAATACCAGGTATTTCCCCATATGACCATGCGAGGACATCTCAAAATTATTTGAAAATTTGAGTGTAAATGTCGATCTCATCTAGAGAACAGGAAACCGCAATATGAATGTTCTCGACAATTCCCGATTTAATGGAAATGTCAAGAGACATAGTAGGAGTGATGTTTCCCATGTTACCCTCCGACATGACTTCATGCACCACGACAGGTGTCTGAAGTGGAGGCATGGGGTAGTGAGAAATAAATGCTTCGAGACAGGAAGGAATCTCACTGAGGCTGGGAAGAAATGAATAACAATGATGGAGACTATTCCATGGAGTTTCATCCATAGACACTACCTCAAAAATACTCTTGTTAGTGGGGAATGTCTCATTCAAAGGATCTAGAGAATCTGAAGAACCAAGGCAAGGAGATGGCACATAAGTGTCCAGGTTCATACTGAAAATAGTATGTCTTTCTAAAGCAGCCATCGAAGCTAAGAAAATTTCTTGATAATTTTTCTCTAATGGAATTAAAGGCATAGAATCACCAAATGAATCAATTTGATCCGGAGTAGGAATAATCTAAGGATTTGTAAAAACTGAGGTCATATTGATTGAAGTAACATTTGGAGGTGGGAGAGTAAAAGTACCCATTAAAGTAGAGTCTTTGAAGAGACCTTCTCCAACAATCTCACAAGGAATCTCAGAATTTCCCACATAATGGACATTTTTATTTGATGAACTAGAAGAGAAGAAAGACGGTTGATCGAGGGTGACAATTTTTCCTTCATGAGGAAACCGAAGCACCCGAAACAAAGAAGAAACCACACAAAACATAGCGTGGGTCCAACTTCACTCGAGAAGGTTGTAGTTGAGACTCTCATCTACAACTTCCACTTGTAATTCAACAGTCTTTCCTTCCAATGTAATTGACAAGTTCGTGAGAATACCATATGGACGTGAGCCTCTGCCATTAAAGGTTTCCAAGGTGTTTGGGGACTCGTTAAGAGAAGGAGAGCCAGTGGCCTTCCAACATGAAATAGACATGATTCCGGTAGAAGCACCTTCATCAATAAAATTCTGATAGATCATATTTCATTGGATAAGGACTTGTATCATAAGAAAAAGCTAATGAGGAATAGAAGGAACGTAATTTTCAAGATCAAAAGTAATCATACTCGAAGAAGAAGGATCAATAGCACCTATAACAAACAATAGTGACTTCTACTGCATTGGACAAGTTTGGAGAACCTCTAAGGAAGACATCGTTGAAGGTGCTTGAGCTAAATCCTCAACAATATTGTAGTGATGTGAAAATCTAGCATTCATATTATAAGATCATTTTCGAAGTACACCCTTGGGAGGTGGTCGTATTACCAACTCACTGTTAGGGTGCTCAATATGGATCAGACCAGAACTGGATGGAGTACAAGTAGAAGGGATATTGGTAACTTCTTTCCCCACCATCTAGTTATGTGTGGTTTGATAGTACTTTGTTCAAGTAGCAACCAAAATAGGGATGAAAATTGTATCATGAAAACTTGGGAACCAGAGGAGGTAAATGATTGCAGTTGGTCTACCCACTATGTCTACTGAGATCTAAAACGTTCTTTTAAAAAATTCAGAGTCCCTTTCAACAAGTGGTTAACTTAAGAACATCAGGAACAATCCTTGGTGTAATGATTTTCCTCAAAGATGAGGCAAGGATATTTTGGCTTCCCCTGAAAAGCATCATCAATAGATGACTTGGGTAGATCTTGTTTTGGGGCATCATCTTTGACTTCACCTTTGCCATTTTTCTTACCTTTAGAGGTATTATCTACTATGGTAGACTGAACAGTATGTACCTCATAGGTTTTACCTCGACTAGATGAATTTTTCGAAGGATTATTGGAACTAGTGATTGAAATAGATTTCTACTTCGAAGAAGCCTTCGTGGAAGTCTGAGATGTGGAACGAATGACACCATCAATAGGTGGTGCAACATGATATTTTTATGTTGTTAGATCCGAAGATGGTCTGAGAGCACTAGGAAACATCTCATACAATGTGCTAGATTCTGAATAAACCCATAGATGCATCCTTAGCAATCTTGTTAACAAATGATTTTTTGAACCATTCAGTGAACAACTCATCAGCAATCTCGAATTTGATGAGGTGACACCGACATCTCCATTCATGGATATGATTGGAAATGTGGGTTGCAGTATCTTGCTTAAGGGATGTGAGAAAATGAGTGCCAGTTTCATACCAAACTGGTAATTAGAAGCGGGTGAGGAAGACCATATCTAAAGAGTTGAAGTCAGCATAACTACCTCGACGAAACTCAATATACCATTTTGTAACACCACCTATGAGGGTTCTCTGAAAGAGTTGAATATGTATAGAATAATCAACATACGAATTGGAGAATAACCATAGATGATATGTCATCACATGAGCTTGCGGGTACTCAGAATTTCCTTCGAATTTGGGGCAATCGCTTGGAATTTTAGTTGGAACCCGAGGCCAGTAAGTGGAATGAAGCATGGGTTCATTTGTAAGCCTCGAGACATCGAGAAACTCCAACGAATCCAAGAAAGGCAATTGCATGTTGAACAACATATATGGTCTTTGAGGAGACTGAAACCATGGGTTCCATCATTGCTGGTAAATATTGTTCCCTCACAGTGGAGGATTTTGTCCATACGGGACCTAATTTTGTCCCCACTAAATGTCACCTTGAACATAAGGTGGATTTTGTCCAAGGTAGGTTTGATATTGACCTACCATAGGCCACTGATAAGCATTGTACGTGGCATATGGGTTGTAAGGTTGTTAAACCTGTTGACCTTGAACCTGAAGAGACTGTCACTGCTATTGCAGGGATTGACCTTGGGCTTGCAAGGGCTAACCTTCTTGATATGCATATAAATATTACTATTACAAAGGTTAAACTTGTGGCTGAAAAGGTTGGCCTTGTGAGTACAAAGATTGAGTAGACTCCTGAAGAAACAGAGTTTGTGGCTGTTGAGGTTCCTGCAAAGGTTGTCCCTACTACTCTAAAAGTTTGCCTTACTACTACAATGTCATATGCTACTGTTGGAAAGGTTTCCCTTGCTACTGTGAAGGTTTCCCTTGCTGCGGCAAAGGTTTTCCTTGTTGTTGTAAGGGTTGGTGGAGAGCTCCTTGGGATATACCTTGTGGGTATTCGTAATTTATGAATTGAATATGACCATATCCACCAAGAATAACGGATTGACCAAGCTATACATAAGCTCCTTCTTGAGGAATGTTAGACGAATTAATGAAGGATTGCAAACCATATGGGACATAAGCCTATTAGAATGGAATCTGAGCCAGATAAGGTTGTTGATATTGAATTCTTCCTTACCTGGATGGACCAAAAGGGTTAGGAATACTACCACAATAAGGTTGATTAAGTCCAGCCATGTGAGTCTGTGATCCACTAACATTGCTTTCACCCAACACAAGAGTATTTGGATCTTTCCCCCATGTAGTGGCACATTCTTTCCACTTGATGGTGGGGTAGAATGACTCACTGAAACCTCACCTAAGACAATTGGTTGTACTAGAAGGGTCAGTTGAAATGATGAGATAGGCTGCGACAGAATTGTAGGTTGTGATGAGCCTCATAAATCGGTAATTATATGGGCCCATTTTACCTCCTAACCTAGTCAAATCAACCATTCTCTTAGCTTATTGTATGATTTTCTGATTATATTTATGCTTATAGAGTGAGCTGAGTTAGTTATTATATCATGTGGTCTAACATGTATTTAACGCAGATTATTGGTAGATTTCGAGGTCAAAGTCAAGGATTTAATGGCTAAGCAGAAGCAATAACTTGAAGTGGAAAGAGGAGAGGACTTATAGGAGGGAATCTCCCTCATTTATTGATACTCACTTTGAATTCCCCTTCATTCATCTCAGAGTACAAGCAGCCAAATCATGCACTAGAAGGAAGTCGAGCAAGTGGAAGATGATTGAGAGTTATCTCAAGTTTTGGGAGCCAAGCATCCATAATTTTAAGGAAGCTATTGGTAGATTTAGTTGGATAAGTAGAGAGGCTTAGGACCTCACTAGGGTTGGCTTTTTTGCTTACGTAAACTTTGCTCAACTTTCGAGCTTATTATTTTGTGACAATTTTATGTAATCTTTCAATTTTTTTTATAATAAAGATGGAATCCTTTTTGAGCTAGCACTGAGTTACCTGAGAGTGCTGAAGCACTTGGGTTAGGGCCCAATCCAAGTAGCCAAGCTCCTCTTTAATTGTATTTGTATGCTTTACTTTATTTGTAGATTAGTTTGTCGTTAGATGTATTTCTTTTATGGTTAAGAATAGGTTCGTTTTGATGATTTAGTAGTTTATTTCCATTTGTACTTTCTGTAGCAGGTTAAGTAGTGATCAGAAAGGATTCAAAAGGCTAGCAATAATTCCTTGGCCTCTCTTCCTCCCTCTGGGACAATGATTTGAGGCAAAGACTCTCTTGTTGGCCCAAAAACACAGATTTCCCTCATCCATAGGACTTCTAGTGTTTGTAGCTCTCTAGTAGGTTGATAGTCCAGTTTTGTTTTGCTTTAGATCTTCTTCATCAAGTTCCTTTCATGATTTACAATAGTCCTCTTGAATTCTTTCCTTTATTGTAGCATTTCCCAGCATTCCCTTCTATGCATCATAGTTTAGGCCATTTTAATGCAAAACTATGTTTTTCCTAGAATGCATTCATTTAAATAGTTGTTGATTTTCCTAGCTTCTATGTGGAAGATCTCTTCCAGCAGTAGGCTAGCTTACCAACAATCACACTGTCCATTTGATTCATGCCCTAGAGGTCTCCCAAGCCTCATCTCAATTCTGCCCTAGTTTCCTTCATTTTTCATAGAACTTCTTCCTCTCTCCTTGAGCAAACCCAATCATCTTTCTCTCTCCTGGTGATTCATGGTAGACATTACATGCCCTAACACCTCATTCCAACCTTCACCCACCTTTTCCACCCACTCTCACACCCTCAAAACAATGAAAATTTCTCTCGGCCTCCTCTTGTAGGCCTTCTGTAGTTACCCAGTTTTCCTCCTGTAGTTTTCATGTGTCCTCCTATAGTTTTTCCTGTACGCTTTCTTTTGAAGGTCGAATTGGGAAAAGCCTCCAGAAGTCCACCTCAAATCTCCTAAGACCCATCCACACCATCCTGCATCATCCCAAGCTCCAAAACCACCCTCTAGTGCCACCTGTTTGCCACACATAATAAATTAGATCTATGTTAAATTCACATAAAAACACGTAAAAATCCAAAAATATATTTTTACTTATTTACTTCCAGAAATACCATGGTTAGATGTTGTTTACTTCCTCAAGTAGGTAATGGCATTTATTTCATGGTTTTCATAGTGTTTTTTTGCTAAAGTAGGATTAGCTTTTTAATTAGGGTTTACTATGTTTTTCTTTACATTCCAGTATTTCTCCTTTTTGCAATTAGAATAACATATGTAGAGTAATATTTATTTTCTTTCATCATATATAGAGCTTATTCTAAAATCTATATATGTTGGCTTGAGCTCCTAGTGATCTTGCGCTGGTTGACAAAGTGACAACCTACTGTGAGAACTAGTACTTGTACATAAAACACCGATGCTTCCAAGATTGTTACGAACTACGGGGTTTATAAAAGTAAATTTGGCAGCCCAGGAGTTGCAGCATCCTTGCTGCAATACTAGCGCTCACCAACTTTTGGTGTCATTGTCAGGGAAGCGTCAAAGTATTTTGTGATTACTTCTTTCTTCTATTTCCTATTGCAAAATTCTGCTAATAGTTTATTTCAGCAAAAGTAGACTAGTCATTTCTTTTCTTTCAAGTTCTGCATCTCCTCGTTTTCCTTTTAAATTCTACAAATTTCCATTCAGCTAGTTGCAGTTCATTTTGCTCAATCACAATTTCAGTTTCTACAGGTACTTTCAGTGTGGGGAAAAAGAAACAAAAACCAACCAAAAAGATTTTCTTTCATGCCTCATAGGAATAGAGATAACTGAGGAAAAATTTTTCCCAACACCCCCACTACTTCACATAGCCAACATTCTCTCTTCTTCGGTGGTTGCGCTCAAGAAGAACCCTTAGGTGAATAACATAAAATATTTGACGCACCTATAGGGGAAGAAGAAGAATAAAACTTTCCTACTAACCCAATGGCTAAAAACAGAAATGATAGGGGAAATGGGGATAAAATAGAGGGTAGCTTCCCCACTCGGGAGACCAGTGGGTACACCAAAATAAAGAATATAAGTCCTTCAGCCCTACCTCACTTCCATGGTCTGACTACGAAAGATCCTGACACCTTCTTGTTCGAGTTTGTTGTCATTTTTCAAACTTATGACTATGCAGAAGACAAGAAAAAGTTGAAACTGTTCCCTTCTACTCTCAAGGATGCAACACTACACTGGTTCATGGGATTACCTGGAAATAGCATCACAACTTGGGCTCAGATACAGCAGGCCTTTAATGAAAAGTATCAAGACTATTGCAGGTCAAAATATAGTAAAGAAGAAATCTTCTAAATGACCATGAGAAGTGATGAGTCCCTGGAAGACTATGAAGAGAGGTTCCAATTCAGTGACAAAAGGGCCAGGTGTACACTTGAGCCTAACTCTTTGAAGTTGGTCTTGCTCAGGGGAATTCTCAAAGACCTTCTAGACACCTCCATCTACTGGCTATGGGATACATCTACCAACTATCTTATGAGGATATAAAGACAGTTTTTCGAAACCATTCTAGAGAAGCCAGAAAGAAAGGTGGGGGGAGTCAACCCATAGGTAGTGCCTCTTCTTCCAATTCATCCATTAAAGGTGAAATTGGAAACATCCTGGAAGACTTCAAGAGTGAGATGCTACAGACTCTTGCCATGCAAATGGATACCTTACATATCAAAAGAAAACAAGAGGAAGCAGAGAGGACTTTGGCCATTTTTTTCCCTAGATGCACTAGGAGGCATCCTAGGAATGAATACCCATTGAACTCTATAGAGGTTTGTTTAGTATATGAAGAAAATTATTCTACAAATAAGTGCCTTTCCTTTCTCGGACTTAAAGCTATATACCAAGGGGCCGAAGGAGTCAATGAACAGATCTATAACATAAACCAAAGGAGGCCGCATGGACCTAGACCATACCAGCAGTGGATGCAAGGGACATCTCAGGCATACTACAACCCCAACCAAGTCACCTCCATACCTTTTTGGGGCACCCCTGCTCATCTTTCTTGGTCCACACCTCCTCCTTGGTCTTTCCCATCTCAATATTATAGCCAACCAGCCACCCATTCATTTCAATCCTATACTCAGCTGCAACCTCAGTGGAATGCATCTCATTAGGGGTGGAGGCCCCAATACAACTCTCTTCCTGCTCTTCTACCTCCACCACCTGCCCAACCACAACCATTACCTTCTTCTCCACCAAGGCAACCCAAAATGCCTACCCAACCAAATCCAAACCTGAACAACAGACAGGCTCAACAAGTGTATAGTGGGGAACCATCATGCCCAACTTATGTTGTGGAGATTCAAGAAATTAACTTGCGATATGGGAAAGTTCTCCGAGATAGCCAACCTCCACCTAGGGAGGTTGAAGAAGATAAAGAGGAAAGCGAACCTAAACCAAATCAACCCTTTCCTGAGAGACTATCCATGACAATCTAGCCTACCCCAGAAGAGACTAAACTCCTAGGAGAATTGAAACATTTATGTCTAAAGATACCACTTCTCAAAGCCATAAAAAGATGTGCCTATCTACAATAGGTTGATCAAAGAGAAGTGCTTTAGGCATCCAAGAAGGCGCAAGAGAGATGTCCCAACCATAAATGTCATAGGACAATTGTCTACCTAATGTTGGGGCAGCCAATCTGTCCAAAATATCTAGACCCTAGAAGCCTAGTAGTCGATGTCCACATCAATGGAAAAATGATCCCACATACCTTGATTGATCTGGGAGCTACCATTAATGTGATGACAAATGACACAATTCTCAAACTTAACATCCAGGGCTCCTTGAGGAAGACCACGACAGTGCTGCAGCTAGCAAACCGCTCCACCATGATACCTGAGGGGATTGTGGAGGATGTGATGGTCTCCATTGATTCTTGGGAATACCCTGCCGATTTCTTAGTTCTTCAGCCAAAGGTAAAACTCACTGGGTATCTTCTCATTCTGGGAAGACCCTATTTGGCTACAGCCGATGCCTACATCGGCTGTTGAGCTGGGAACATGACCATCAAGAATGGGCACATGTCCAAGTAGTTAATCCTATATCCTCCTGCCCAACCCTTGCTAGAACATGATCTACCTCTCTGCTTGGAGGAGGAAGATGAGGATGAAGTTTATTCTTCAGCACTTTTTGCATTAGAAATTTCTATGGGGGGAAACGGCAAGATGAGGATGGCATGATTGAAAATTTGATTCAGAATCCACCTCCCAGTGTATCACCATTAGCATACATAGTAAGAGAAACCCAAAAAAAACCCTCAACTAATCTCTCTCTGGCCGACCCCACATCTATCCATGTTAAAAATATAGAGTTCAGCCCAAAAATAACATTGAAAATCAATCCATCCCTATCTACTTCTCAGGAGAAGGAGCTATGCAGCCTAGTGAGAAAACATCTAGATGCCTTCGCCTAGAGTTATAAGGAGATGAAGGGAGTGTACCCTTCAGTATGTACTCATCATATATACATCAAGGAAGACTGCAAGCCAGTCACGAAGCCTCAAAGGAGAATGAACCCAGCACTTAAAGATATTGTTAAGGAAGAACTGTAGAAATTGCTTGATTAAGGATTCATCTATCCCATTTCTGATAGTGAATGGGTCTCTCTTTTGGTGCTTGTGCCAAAGAAAAATGGTAAGTGGAGAATCCGTGTTGACTATTGGGAATTGAACAAAGCCACTAAAAAGGACCATTTTCCTTTACCTTTCATAGATCAAGTGTTAGATGATCTAGCAGGGAAAAAGTTTTTCTCTTTCCTAGATGGGTTCAGCGGGTACAATCAGATTAAAATCAGCCCGGAAGACCGAGATAAGACAACTTTCGCTTGTCCTTGGGGTACCTCTTCATACTAGGTCCTTCCTTTCAGTTTTTACAATGCCACAGCCACTTTCCAAAGAGCGGTATTGAGTATATTTTCTGAGCTAGTTCATGACGCAGTAGAAGTATACATGGATGATTTTACTCCTTATGGATTTGACTTTCAGGAAGCTTTATCTAACCTAGGGAAAGTTTTGGATAAGTGTATTGAGATGAACCTATCCCTTAGTCTGGAAAAATGTGAATTCTTGATGACTAAAGGGACCGTGCTAGGTCATGCAATATCTCAATAAGGACTGCAAGTCGACCCCAACAAAATTGCCATCATCCAAAGGGTCCCACCTCCTCAAAAGGTGAGAGATGTCAGAAGTTTCCTAGGCTTAGACAGATATTATAGGAGATTTATTAAAGACTTTAGTAGGATAGCCTCTCCTTTTTTTGGCCTCTTAGGCAAAGATGTTGAGTTCATATGGTCAGAAAATTGTTAAGAAGCCTTAGATACCTTAAAGAGCAAGCTATTTACTGGCCTAATTCTCAGAGGCCCAAACTAGGCCCTACCCTTTCACATTCACATAGATGCCTCGAACAAAGCGATGGGAGCAGCCTTAGGACAAATTGATGAAAAGTTACCTTATGCCATATAATTTATAAGCGAAAACTTGTCAAAGGCAGAGTTAAACCATACAGTGACTGAGAAGGAACCCCTAGCTCTCATGCATTCCTTAAACAAATTTAGACATTATATCACAGGATATCAAACCTTTGTGCACACTGATCATGCTACAATTAGATATTTAATTAATAAACTAGATGTAAATGTCAACATTATTAGATGGTTTCTTTCACTGCAGCAGTTTGAGCAGACCATTATTAATAAGCCTGGTAAAGAGAATTTTGTTGCTCACTTTTTGTCTAGAGAAAATTTTCCTACAGGTGAAGAAGTTATGGTGGATGAACAAATTCTGGGTGAACACCTATTTGCTATATTAGTACTCTCTCCATGGTTTTATGATATAGCAAACTACTTGGTTTCAGCACAGTTCCCACCACCCCTATCTTAAAAAGAGAAGAGCAAGATAGTAAGGAAAAGCACCCCTTTCACCTGGATTGGAGGCAATCTCTTCAAACCTGGCCTAGATCAGATCTTGAGAAGATGTGTCAGGGAGGAGAAATTATTTGACATCCTCCTGACCTGTCATGACAAGCCTTGTGAAGGTCATTTTGCAGCAAAAAGAACCACCTTCAAGATATTGCAAGCAGGCTACTACTGTCCCACTCTTCATAAGGATGTGAGGAGATATACAAGCCAGTGTGATTGGTGTCAGAGGATGGGGAAACCCACTCCAAGGTATGAAATTCCCATGCAACCTCAAGTTACTTTTGAGCCATTTGAGAAGTGGGGCATGGACTTTGTGGCGCCTATCAACCCCCCTTCAAAGTAGAAGTAGTACATCATTATGTGCACTGACTACCTAAAAAATGGGAAGAGACAAAAGAAATCAAAGCATTGACAGAGGAAACGGTAGCTCAGTTTTTGAAGGAAAACATATTCTACAAGTTTGGGTATCTGAGAGAGTTGGTCACAGACCAAGGTAGTCAGTTCATGTCCAACCAGATTGAAGACCTGCTCACACATCATAAGATCAAGCACAGGACTTCCAAAAAGGTAGCTTAGTTTTTTGAGGGAAAACATATTCTACAAATTCGGGTATCTGAGAGAGTTGGTCACAGACCAAGGTAGTCATTTCATGTCCAACCTGATTGAAGACTTGCTCACACATCATAAGACCAAGCACAAGACTTTCAATCCTTACCATCTACAAGCCAATGGGCAAGTGGAGGTCACTAGTAGAACATTGGAAGGGATCCTAACCAAGGTAGTGAGCAGCAACAGAAAAGACTGGGCAGACAGATTAGTTGAGGCCACTTGGGCCTACAACACAACATGGAAGACCACCAATAGGTTCACACCCTATGAACTGGTCTATCGAAAGAAGGTTTTGTTGTCAATAGAATTTGGATTCAATACCCTAAAGATGGCAGCTCAGCTGGACCTAGACTTCAGCCATGCACATAAAGAGAGATTACTTCAGCTCAATGGATTGGATGAATATAGATTACAAGCCCTTCTCCATACAAAGGTAGTCAAGGAGAAGCATATGGCATGACAAAAATATCAAGGAGAAGAAATTACGAAAGGGAGATTGGGCACTACTCTATGATTCAAGATACAAGGATTTCAAAGGCAACCTAAGGACAAGATGGCTGGGACCCTACACCATTGAGAAATGAAATGGCAATGGTCCAGTTCTGATCAGAATCATTGATGATGAAGCCATCCCCATGCTTGTGAATGGACATCGGTTGAAAGTCTACAAGAAACCCCTCTCCAAGTGAGAGTTTAATATTTGAATAAAACATACCCATGCTTGTCAATGGACATTGGTTGAAAGTCTACAAGTAAGACCTCTCCAAGGGAGAGTTTATTAAAGATTGAGAAGCTTCAGAGAAATATATGGCATGAAAAAAATGTCAAGGAGAAGCAATTCCAAGAGAAGAAATTCCAAGTGGGAGTTTATTGATGATGAAGCCATCCCCATGCTTGTCAATGGACATTAGTTGAATGTCTACAAGAAACCCTTCTCCAACCGAGAGTTTATTGAAGAATGAGGAGCTTCAGAGAAAGATATGGCATGAAAAAAATGTCAAGGAGAAGCAATTCCAAGAGGGAGATTGGGCACTACTCTATGATTCAAGATAAAAGGATTTCAAAGGTAAGTTGAGGACAAGATGGCTGGGAACCTACACTGTGGAGAAATGAAATGACAATGGTTCATTTCTAATCAGAACCATTGATGTTGAAGTCATCCCCATGCTTGTCAATGGACATCAGTTGAAAGTATACAACAAACCCCTCTCCAAGAGATATTTATTGAAGATTTTAATAAAACAGTGATGGTAGTGGAGCATGTCTTAGCTTCCACTTCACCCATTCACTGATGAAAAGAAGAAATAAAAAATAAGGAATCAAGTGAAAAACTCCATGAGGTGCTTGAGTCCCATCATTGGGTTGAAAACCTCTTTTGAGGTGGCCCAGTGATGTCAAAAGAAAAAGGGGGAAAAGAATAAGATCCCTAGGTGAAAACCTTCCTTGGAGCTGCCCAGGGTAGGAAATTAAGGTGAAAATCTCTCTGAGCCACCCTAGTTGTTTAAAATAATAATAATAATAATATTTTTTGTTGCATTGCAGGTTTGTAGGAGGACTACAGGGAGTAGAAGAAGGTGCCAAGGGAACCCTGACATTCTTACCAGCACCCATCTCATCTTCTCCACACCTCCCTCCATCATTTTCGACATCTCTTTCACCCCACTGCACTTTTTTCTTCCAAAACTGTGTTTTTTATAGGAGGCTCCTATAGGAATTACAAAGAGCCTGAAGTGTCTACTGAAGGTAGTTTGAGGGACTAGGAGAACTTCATGAGGAACTTATCATCCTTATTACCACCTTCAAGCCTCCTTTCCATCATTTCCAAGCCTGCATCACACCGTAAGCATCATTTTTTTCCTATCTAAGAAAAAAGAAAGAGAAAACAGTTTTCCAATATCGAAAAAACAACAATGAAAAAGAAAGAAGGAAAAGGCACCAATAACCTTACTTGAAGCTTTCCTATTATCCCTCCATCATTCTTGACACCTCTGGCATTATTCTCAAGCTCCAAGCACAGGGAAAAGCTGAAGTTTCCAAGGGAGAAGTAGCTACAGGAGCTCCTATAGGAATTCTTGTAGCAGCTGATCCCATAGAAGTCCAGCACCAACAGCAAGAGAGTGCACACATCAAGGTTGAAAAGGCACATAAAGCTTAGCTCCAGTAAGAGAAGAACCTGCACAAGCACACAACCACGCATCAACAAGCAGAGACATCATGCATAAAAGGAAATGAAGGCATGCAGCAAAGAAAGCCACAACATCTCACAACAAATACACTCGGATCACAGGTAAGTAACTAAGTCACTCCTATATTTGCATTTGTGTAATTAGGATTCATACGAAGGCAACAAGATGGTTGAGATTGAATGAGGGAAAGGTGGCTAGTTAACTTGGCCACCTTCATTTAGTTGACTCCACTTATCTGAGATGTCACCCACACGTGCACACGGTCAACTCAAGCACAAAATGCCAAGGACAAGTAATGGGAGGAAGTGTGAACTCCGATGCAATAATGAGGGACCATTACGAGGAGGAGCCATGATGACCAAGTAGGTGGGGACCAACAGTTCGAATATGGCTAATGCACACCTTGCTAGCTCAACACTCATACCCGAAAATAGCCATAAAAAGAAATGAGCACTCCTCCCGACACATTCTCACCACCTTTTCTTAATTTTATCCTTGTAACTCAGCCGCAGCAGTCTTCTTGTGCCCCCACAGCCTCGTAACCACCATCCTTCATCAATTTCCTCCCTATCTTTGCTCTCAGCATTTTCTACAAGAGCACCTACAGGAAATGTCCAGGAGGGACAATGGGCTTCTACAAGAGGGGAAACAAATCATTTTGAAGGGAGAAAACATGATTTTTAGCACGAATTTCAATCTAAAGAGGTAAGGTTCATGCATGCCCCCCATTCAATATCAATATATGAAAGAAGTGGTCTAAATTTGAGGATGAAATAAGTCTTTAGGATGGTAGAAAATACATAAAATTGTTTTGTTTATTTAAAAAAACACAGTCTCCTCTGTTTTTTTATTTTTCTCAAAACTCTTTTTCTCCACCTCCATATTTGGGTTTTAAAAAAAAGTACATGCAGTATGACATGAGATTTATGACAAAGGAGCCCACTAACTCCACTAGGCTCCATGCACATCCTCATTTGGTGGACATATTCACAAGGGAAACCTGGATGAATTTCTTTAAGAAATTTCGACGGTTTGATGATGAAATTGCCCAAGAATTTTCTCTCTCTATAGCCCCTCACATAGGAACTCCTGCTACTACAACCATCAGAGGCCTCTCCATTGAAATAACCCCTGAATTCATCAGTAAGGTCACTACCCTTCCTCTTGGGCTACCTTTGAGTAAATATGAGGAACCAATTGACTAAGATGCTAAGAAGAAAGTTTCCAGAAATAATGAAACCCCTGTTGAAGATAAAAATTGAATTAGAAGGGCTAGTATACCATATCCCTGGGATGAGGTTAGCTACCAAGTAATCAAATACATTTCCTATGAGGGGAGGTGCAACATTGTCTATGGACATCATTTCAGAATCCTCCATGACTTGAGGTATGGCATGGATAGTCCAGCACCTCAAAAGCTCAGCATCCCTTACTTTCTCCTTTAGTCCCTCATTGACTCTAGCACCAAGGTACAAGAAGGAAATTTAGGGCAATTAGCTCACCATGGCTTAATCGAAATCCCAGTAGAGGAAGCCCTCCATACCATTACACTCATTATAGCATGGAATTTTTCCGAAATATGATAGCTGAGGATGACATAAAAGCATTAACCTACGATGTCAGTCCTACTGACAATGAGGAGGAAGAACAACAAGGAGGAGAAGATGAGGCCAATGGTGACATAACATAGCAAGAAAGGAAGGAGGAAGGAAAAGAAACAGAGGAGGGAAAAGTTGAAGAGATAGAAAAAGAGACCGCAGAAGGAGGAAAAGAGGCAGAGAAGGTAGAGCAAGGAGAAGAATCCCCTGAGACTTTGGAAAGAGAGGAAAAAACTACCCTCACTACCCTCAATACACCAGTCAAGCCAAAGCAGAAGAGGAAAAGACAGATCTTCATGTATTTCAGGGCAAGGAAGAGCACAAGAATTAAAACAGACAAACCTTAGTCTTCTTCAAAAGTTCCCATTACCATTGAATATTCACCTTCTTCCAAGGTGAAAGGATCTCCTTCCAAGACAACTATAACATATGAAAGTGGGACTCCAAGATCTTCTACATGCAAGGGAAAAGTAGTACTACAAGACCCAAAACCAGACCTACAGGAGGCTAAAACAGTCCTACAGGAGACACTGTCCAAACTACAGGAGACCCAAAAGCTTGAGGAAAGGATAGGATGATAGCCAGAGGTGAAAGAGGAAGCACAAGAGCTACAAGAACTTGATCCTCAGCCTAGTCTTGCCTCCTATTACAATCTAGTTGAGGGAGGTAGGATAATCCCACAAAAATTTTCAATTCCACTATTTTTCGAATTGGAGAAAGAAAGAGTGAGAACACATAGATGGATGCAGATAGCCAAATCCAAAGGAATTGAGGATGTTGGCCATATGGAAAACAAACTCAAGGAAATGGGAAGAGAATTGAGTGCTCTCAGAGATAGAGAAGCCATCACAAGGAGCCACCTTGAAAATGAGAATGAAACCCTAAGGAGGCAGCTGCAAGAGAAAGAGACTCAGCTGGCATACATGGCCAACTTATCCATGGAAGCATTACAATGAAGAACACCAGCCAAATCTTATGGCCTCTATCTGAAGGACCAATGGCTTTAATTCCAAATAAAGAATTTGGCACAAAGAGGCACAATGCCTTTCCAAGAGTATAGGCAGCTTACGGACCTGTGTGACCAAAGCACATCAAAGGATAACGCAAAGATGGCAGAGTTCTACCTACACAACATTGCCCTCACAGAAATGAATGTGTGGAACCCCAATGCCAAGCTAGGGGACCTGGAATTAATGGGCATGGCCTCATGGATGAACCATGAAGAATGAAGGGCAGCAGAAATGAAAAGACTGATGATAAAAGAACAAAATGATCCATTAATGATCAGAGTTGAGCCATCAGATCCTATGGCACTCATCAGCACACACAACTTGCTTGCCAATGACCCTTATATTGCCCCTAAATATCTAACCGATCAAACACAAGCCATTACACACTTTGAAGATATGCAAAGGCTACTTGGGGATGACTATGTGCATGCATGCATGAGAAGATGGAACACCTTACCTCACAGTTTGCAGACCAGGAAATACCATTCCCCCATGAGGCTAAAGGAGCCATTGAAAAGAGTGCCAATGTACAAGTGCTCCATGAAAAGGTTGAAGGTCAACTGGATTGATCTCAAACTGATTCCCCCACTCCTATTAGGCATGCTAGAAGGCAAAAGAGAAGAAGAAGAGGAGGAGCAATGGAAGGACATTGATAGAAATGTAGGATTTTATGGCAAACATGAGTAGACCACATCAGAAGCCTAGGATGCTAGGGAGGCCACCAGGGCCATAAAAGATGAGGAGTTTGACTAGGTTGTTCAGAGGATGAGCAACACCTTCCGTAGGGGGTGATGATGACCCTCATAAATGGGTAATTCTATGGGCTCATTTTACATCCTAACCTAGTCAAATCAATCATTCTCTTAGCTTATTGTATGATTTTTTGATTATATTTATGCTTATGGAGTGAGTTGAGTTAGTTATTTTGCCATGTGGTCTAACATGTATTTAATGCAGATTATTGATGGATTTCAAGGTCAAAGTCAAGGACTTAAAGGCAAAACTGCAGCAATAACTCGAAGTGGACAGAGGATAGGACTTAAAGGATGGAATCTCCTTCATCCATTGCTCCTCACTTTGAATTCCCCTTCATTTAGCTCGGAGTACAAGTAGTCAAATCATGCACTAGAAGGCAGCCGAGCAAGTGGAAGGTGATTGAGAGTTATCTCTAATTTTAGGAGCCAAGCCTCCCTAATTTTAAGGAAGTTGTTGGTAGCTTTAGATGGATAAGTAGAGAGGGTTAGGGCCTCACTAGGGTTATTTTTTTGTCGTATGTAAACTCTTCTCAAATTTCGAGCTTATTATTTTGTGACAGTTTTCTGTAATCTTGTTATTTTTTTATAATAAAGATGAAATCCTTTTTGAGATAGCACTAAGTTACCTCAAAGGGCTGAAGCTCTTGGGTTAGGGCCCAATCCAAGCAGCCAAGCTCCTCTTTACTTTCATTTGTATGCTTTACTTCAGTTGTAGATTAGTTTGTTGTTAGATGTATTTCTTTTATGGTTAAGAATAGATTTCTTTTGATGATTTAGTAGTTTGCTTCGATTTGTGACTTTTGTAGCAGGTTCAACAATGATCAGAAAATATTCAAAAGGCTAGAAACAGTGCCTTTGCCTCTCCTCCTCCCTTTGGGACCATGATTTTAGGCAAAGACTCTCTTGCTACCCCAAAAACACAGATCTCCCTCATTCATAGGACTTCTAGTGTTTGCAGTTCTCTAGTAGGTTGATAGTCCAGTTTTGCTTTGCTTTAGATCTTCTTCATCAAGTTCATTTCCTGATTTAAAATAGTCCTCTTTCATGCTTTCTCTCCTTGCATCATTTCCCAACATTCCCTTCTATGCATCATAGTTTAGGTCATTTTAATGCAAAACTCTGTTTTTCCTAGATTGCATTCATTTAAATAGTTTCTTGATTTTCTTGGTTTCTATGTAGCAGATCTCTTCCAGAAGTAGGATATCTTACCAAAAATCACACTCTCCATTTGATTCATGCACTATAGGTCTCCCAAGCCTCACCTCAATTCTGCCCTAGTTTCTTTCATTTTTCATAGAACTTCTTCCTCTCTCCTTGAGCAATCCCAATCATCTTTCTCTCTCCTGGTGATTCATGGTAGACCTTAGGTGCCCTAATACCTCATTACAACATTCATCCACCTTTTCCACACACTCTCACACCCTCCAAATAGTGGAAATTGCTCTAAGCCTCCTCTTGTAGGCCTCTTGTAGTTACCTTGTTTTCCTACTGTAGTTTTCTTGTGTCCTCCTCTAGTTTTTCCTGTAGGCCTTCTTTTGCAGGCTGAGTGTGGGAAAAGCTTCCAGAAGGCCACCTTAGACCTCCTAGGACCCATCCACACTGTCCTACATCATCCCAAGCTCCAAAACTTCCCTCTAATTCCACGTGTTCACCACACACAATAAATTAGATGTATGTTAAATTCACATAAAAACACATAAAAATCCAAAAATATGTTTTTTTCTTATTTACTTCTATAAATACCATGGTTAGATGTTGTTTACATCTTTGAGTAGGTAATGGAATTTATTTCATGGTTTTCATAGTGTTTTTGGCAAAAGTAGGATTAGCTTGTTAATTATGGTTTACTAGGTTTTGCTTTACATTCCAGTCTTTCTCCTTTTTGCAATTAGAATAGCATTTGTAGAGTAATCTTTCTTTTCTTTCATCATACATAGAGCTTTTTCTGAAATCTATAGAAGTTGGCTTGAGCTCTTAGTGATCTTGCCCTGGCTGAGGATGTGACACCCTGTAGTGAGAATTAGTACTTGCGCATACAACACCGATGCTTCTAGGTTTGTTACGAGCTACCAGGTTGATGAAAGTAAAGTTGGTAGCCCAGGAGTTGTAGCATCCTTACTACAATACTGGCACTCACCAGGTTGACTAGGAACTGACATGACAACAGTTTGTACAGAAGTTCAAAAGGTCATATTTTGAATGAAAGGACCAGATGTAAGCGCAACATTTGACGATAAAATGGAATTTGGATACAATTACAGAGCACTATGAGTAACTGAAAGTAACTAAGCTAAGTTTGTATAACCAGGTGGAAACATGGGTATGCTAGTTTCAGGAAGGGTGAGAGATGGTTCTCTTCCTACGAAAGGAAATCCTTAAGGAGGAAATTCATACCCTTGTTCATCAACAACATGAGGAGTATGGGTAGCAGAAACTTCTGAATGACCCAGAGAAGATGTTGGGATTTCACCTTCTAAATCCATAAATGGAAACAACCAGTGAGGAGGATCTTGAGATTTGTGAGGGGATAACTCCAAAGAAATAGCAGGTTGATTGTAAGGATTGTAAGGGTGTTGACGATATATCACAACAGAACTGAAAAACAGATTCGACAAATAAATAACAAGCCTCTACAGACTCTCAGGAGTCTGCGAACTCTGAGGGGTTTGAATAGGATTGTCTGGGGTCTCAAGATTAGATTCTCAAGGTGACTAGGAATCCAATGAAGGTGGATGAGAAGACAAGGGCTGGATATTTGGAATAATCCCAAGTTCAAAACCTTGATCTTGAAGTGACTGAGGAAGGTCTGAATGAACTCCTTAGGAGGACCATTTAGTATAACACAATGAAGGGGAACTATGAGATGAAATCAATGGTTCAGCCTTGATCACTTCCTCTCAAGAGTAGAAAAGGAAAGGAGGTTCATTGAGGTCTTTATGAACAATATTGAAATTAACCAGGAATTACTCAAAATTGGTCCAAGAAGAATCTTCTTGGGTTCGACATGTTTATCACGGGCAATTATTCTTAGAAACAAAAACTTTTCCTTTTCATCTTTTAAGAGTCGAGAAAAGGAATAAAAGGTGAATCTAGTGTCCTTCAATGGTTTAGTGAGCTTGACAGGACAAGTGCTCGATGATATTTGCAAATTTAAGGGGTTAGAAAAGATTGAAATGACCACTCAAGTAACGGTAGGAAAAGGGAGTACCAAGTAACCATGAACTGCAATATACACCTTAACAAATAAATTTACCAAGGACTTGACGTGTGTGCAAGTAATCTCCCCGAATGTTGTGTTCAATGTATCATGTTTACAGGGCGACAAATTCAGCTTCCTATGGATAAAGGTTTGCAACCTATGTGGGTCTTCCTTTATATACTCAATGGTATGGGGAGCACAAGTCTGTGCTATAGATGTCTAATGCAAAATCAAATGATAGCTGCTAAGTTTTATAAATGTCAGAACACATTTGTGGCCTAGACCACTATGTGTGAACGTTAATTTTTCAAATTCTTCTTAGATTAATTGATAGATTTTAAATTTTGTCTTGGAATTATGTTTCAATTTCAAGGCCTTAAAAACGTTACCTATTCCTAAAATGAAACTAAATGATGAAACAAAATCCTTCAATTTTAATGAAAGTTATCTATGTATGGAAGAGGAACACTCAAATCATGCATCAAACAAGCAAAAATTCATTTATGACAATTTTCAAATTCTAAATTCCAAACATGAAATATAATCTTTCTTATCATAATCAAATGCAATGCCTAAAACAAAACCTTAAAAAAAACTACCTTAAGATATAATGATGATTTTTTTTTCTTTCCACTATAATGCAATCAATTTAATCTAGTGAAAAAAGTAAAAGAGAATGCAAACAAGCCAACAAACATGAAAATGTCTTTCACATTAATGATTTGAATGCAACAACAATTCGTTGAAAACTATGAAAAGATAAACAATTTCACTTTTCGAAAGAAAAACTGAAAGCAAACACTTCATTTCAATTTGAATGAGACAATCAATTTGTAATCTATTATTTGTCAAAGAGAACTTAAGTGAATTTCACAGTATCTACTCAATATGACACTAATGGAAATAACTTAAGACATAACAACCAAAAGTGATTAGCAAAGGACGCCAAAACACACAAAAGACTCTTTAACACAGGTAATTGACCTCTGATGAGAGGATCAACAAGCGGATGAAGAATGACCTAGAAGACCAAGAAACCCTAAAAGGATAATGAAAACACACTTAAACCAAGTTAAGAGGTGTTTGCGATCAGGCAAGAAAAGAGTCAACTCAAATCACATTGGTAAATGACTGGGAGAAGGCAAAAAGAACTGAAATCAGAAGACAAAACCTAGATTTCTTTAACTTCTTCTATCATCACACATGTTATTAAGTGAAAATCAATAATCAATGGTATTTTAATCAAGAAATCCATGATATCATCATGACTATCAAGGCCAAAAACATGATGGGCGAGAAAAACAAAGAAAAACCACAAAATCTTGAAGAACAGCTCAAATCAACAACCTTCAAGTATCTACCAGAAAGTGAGACTGACTACAAACAAGCAATGAAGTCTAAGAATGAATGGTTGATCAAACTCATCAAAAGACAAGGTGAAGAATTGGAAGGAAAGGATCATACTAGGCTCCCTAGTGGCGTCACCATTTTGTTGACAAGGTTAATCCTCTCTATGGACAGAGACAATCCCTCTAGCCCAATGAGTGGGTCTAGCAACTGAAGTAACAATCAAGTGGACATCTTCCCAGGTTACAATTGAAAATAAGAATGAAAGAGATGGCCTACCTCATTTTTATGCTATTCCAGTTTCCTTTGTTGAAGAGTTTGAACTTGCTTGTGTCACAATATTGTTCCTACTTCTCTCAGTGTTTATTAACCTGCACAAGTGATCAAGAAAGAACAAAGTGTGCCAAAACAAATATAAAATCCAATAACAACTTACTTAATGGATCAAGGAATGTCAAGCTAAATGATATATGAACATATACATTTTGGGAAGATGAACCAGCAATTGTGTATTATTAGAAAGGAAAGGGAAGCTTACAACCAAATTCTTGATGTTGAAAGGCTCTCCTTGAGTGGTAATCCAAGTTAAACCAAGAAATCTCCAAGTACTCCTTCTCCAAGTCAAATGAATAGCCTCTAGGAACAAGCTTAGCATAAGGGTGAAAATAGACATAGACCAACCATTTGGGAATGGGAGAGGATGACTTTATACGCTGGGAAACGGAACTAGGACATCTCCAAAGATAAGATTAGGCCCTCATCTCAAGGAGGTAGCTGATAGGGATAATACTAAGATTTCAAGTTGGGAGAATTTGACCTCATCTATGGAAAATAACCTCTAGCTTGCCACTATGGAATCTTCTAGATAACAAATATTCTCATCCTCTTTGGAAAAATTACCTTTTTGACATCATCGTAGGTATGCAAGGGAACAGAGTGATGCCATCACTGGTCAATTACAGTGCAACAAGTGACCATCATTGTTTAAGCCTTATAAGAGTGATGATTCTCATTTTAGGGGTTTGAGAGCTATTTTTTCAAGGAAGATCAAGTCATTTTCCAATCAAAGTCTTATGAGGGATTTGAGCTATATACATGGATGAGTACACTGTATAATGGTCATCTTTCAGGCACTGCGAGGTATGTCATAGGGTAGTGCATGAGGTGTGACAAAATACTATGTAACCTTCAAGCAATGTCAATGTTGCAATGACTTAGTGTGTGACAAAACTTGGTGGTGTATATAAGAAGGGCATATTGGTCACAGAGTTAGGAAAGAGATTTGGATTGGTAACAATGTCATTGTTATTGTCCAAAACTGGTTCTTTCCTTTGGGTGGTGTTCTATGAAGTCATCATGCACATTGTTGCTCTAGTATTTGGGACAAGCTCTTGTCTTATCAGAGGGTCTCCTAGGAGTGTTCCTAGGAGAGTTGATGGCTTAAACTAGCCTAGGTTGAGCTCAATGTAAGTAGTGATCACCTCATGGGAGGATGAGACTAAGGGAAATATGCCATCTGGTGTGGGTATGTTTCCTTCTCGTATTCTGTAAGTTGATCAATGGTAATGATATTTCCCTCATGGGGGAACATCATTATTCTTAACACCAATGTGGTTACTATGAGTATTTCGTACATATAACTTTGGCGTAGTAGGATTTTGTTGGGTGTGAGGTACTTTAGTGTTTCTTAACAAAGTTTTTCCAGCCAACTTAACTGGCATGCTAGGGTATAAACCAATGGGGGCTGAAGGGTATATGTTGTATGCTCTAAGAGTTATGTTAGAAGGATTAAGTTTAGGGGATCCTAATTTCAACCAAATGGATCTAGACATGATACACATGGAAGCCCCTTTGTCGATGATGCAACGATGGATGTTGATATTTTCAAATGAGACTGGGATTTGGAAAGCGACAGTTGGTGGTAGTTGTGGAGTGGCTTTGTCCAAGTGAAAGAACAATATGTGGGGATGATCTGGGTCAATTGTACCTACGATGGAAGGTAAGGCTTTTTGTTGGTTTGGGCATGTTTGTAGGAACTCTATTTCTTACATGGCTAATGGTGACTGTGCTAGGTCATCGACTATGTTGTAGTTATGAGATGCTTTCATGTTGTGTCCTGCACATTGTCATGGTCCCTTGACCATTTTAGGCATGGCTTTGATAGGAGGTTGAGGGATGGTTAATGACCCTGTAGGTATTGTCGTGGTTGAAGTTGACAGATTGGGCTCTGGGGGAGATTCATAACTTTGATTCCTTGATTGAAAAAGGATATCTTCCCCTGTCATGAAAATATCATGATTAGGAGTGTTATGGAGGTTCCCTCCAGATGGATGAGTTTGGGGAGTTTGTTGTTAGGTGTTAACAACTCCCTGATAGGGGAAGGGGTCCAGCATCACTGCAACCTGTTGATCACCTTGTCTCCTACTATCTTGTATCCTTTTTAAATCAGGAAGCTGAGGATAGTGGTGGGTATAATTACCGTACTCCACACATATAGTGCATGCATGATTAATTTGATGACTTGTTCTCTTGTCTTGTTTCTGTCAATTATTGTTGGTTGTTCCTTGGTTTTGATTCCGGTTGGGATTTTCCCTTCCTGGTGTCCTTGGGGGTTACTGTTGATTGATGCCCCCATGCTCGCGTTCTCCCTTTGGCTTAATATTTAGTTTCTTCTTAATAATTTTGGATGGATTAATTGAATTCAACTTCTCCTTCGATTGTTGCTGTGAAGCGAGAGAAGGTTGCACTAGATTCACTCGTGCATTATTTTTCATTGGTGGGATGTTCTATTGTGGGGCTGGGAAAGGATAATAATGGTTTCCTTGTACCTGATTAATGTACTAACTCGAGGGAGAGGAAATCATGTCCATATTGCTAGAGGAGTATTGATCTCCCATGCGGCGGATGGTATTGGTTAGCCCTGTTGACTATGTTCTACATAGGTTTGGGTTGACCATTATAGTAACTGGAATGTTGCAATGGTCGTGCATTGTGGGTAGCATCATTTGCTTGGTCATTTAACAAATATCCATAGTTTTGGCAGTTGTTGTTGTGGTGATTTTGGGATAGGGACTGTTACACTGAATTTTGTCACCTTGACTATCTGCAGTTATATGGCCCCATCAACAGCCATATTGTCCTCTTTG
Source organism: Pinus taeda (assembly GCA_000404065.3). Taxonomy (NCBI): domain Eukaryota; kingdom Viridiplantae; phylum Streptophyta; class Pinopsida; order Pinales; family Pinaceae; genus Pinus; species Pinus taeda. The sequence continues at coordinate 105 of APFE030612637.1, read as the reverse complement.
TCAAGCCCCATACCTCTGCTCTTCATGTCAAAACTTCAAAAGAGAGAAAGTCACTTGAAAACATGTTTATCTCTGGGTACGCAGGTTCTCTCTACCTTGCCTGCG